>PVLD010013995.1:0-53895 GCA_004027595.1 Dinomys branickii | reverse complement strand
TTGTAATAGCTAAAATGTGGAAGCAACCCAAGTGCCCATCCACAGAAGACTGGATTAAAAAATTGTGGCATTTTTATATAATGGAATATTATTCAGCTATAAAGAAAGACAGTTTTGGGGACTTTGTAGTCAAGTGGACAAAACTGGAGTCCATACTCATAAGTGAAATAAATCAGCGATACATGTGCAGGCAACGTATTGTATCACTGGTGTAAGAACCCGAGGGTGGGAATATAAACTAAGAGACATGAAGGAAATCTGTTCAAAAACAAAGAACAGATGGGAGGAAGGAAAGGAGAAAAGAAAAAGACAAAAATGTATGTTTATATATATGAATGTACATATATGCATGAGGGATAACATGGTTCTACTATTGTATTATATCACTTAATACTAAGCAATAATCGATGACGGGTTATTTGATCAATCTTGTATGTCTGTATGTGTTATCCTGAACACACACTTCGAAGATATCAATATGTAAAGCAGCAACTATTGGTGTTTTTTTTGTTGTTGTTGTTGTTGCTGTTGTTGTTGTTTGCCTGTTTTGTTTTTTGTCTTTAGATTTTTGGTTTTTGTGTTTATTCTGTTGTTGAGAGGATTAATTGTCTGACTAAATTTGCATGCCTGTATATGGGTTCATATATTTACACTTCGTAGATACCAATGGATTAAGAAATAACCACTGTTGAGACCATATCACCTTGTCTATAGATTAGTTGTGAGTGTACCATTTTTTATGCTAATTGGTGTCTGTTTGTCAATATGTTTTTGTGCTTTTATTTTTTTTAAATAAAAAGAAAAAAAAAGCATCAACTTTGGTTAAAAGTTCATAGCTTCACCATACAAGATGGTGGGAGTGCAACCACGGTTCTTACACTGCATATTGTTGTTTTCAGATCAGTCATTCTGATTACCAAATTCAAGTGTGCAAAATTGGTCAAGAAAAAAGAAAATGTTAAGCACTGACTGTACCTCTCAATAAACCCAGAAATCAGCAATATAGCTATTGCAGCTATCTTTATATAATACATATAAATTTTGTTTTTCATTTCAAAAATCCAAAATAACAAAAAAATAAAAAACAACACAGAAAGCAATAAAAATGATACAGAATTTCAAAACATGGTGATAAGATAGTAACAGTAGTTATATAATGTCATCTTCAAAATAGTTGCACATATAACCAGATATAGACATGCAGGATTGATCAAACAATTACACATTAACAGTTCCTTTCAATAAACCCACAGACACTAGTAGTACAATTATCCTATCCCATGTGTACATATACATATTTTTTCCTCTTCTTTCTTTTTCCTCTCCCCTCCTTCATGCCAGTTGCTTCTTCGCAGTTGAGCAGTTTGTTTTCCCTTTCACAATATCTATTGTCCCTTTCAGATCTTATTGACACTTTCAGGTAAAAAAAAAATGATAAATGAAAAATAAAAGTGTGTGGGGATGCGAGAATCTCTTGACTTCTGTCACATAGCTGAGGGATAATCTTCATGATGGCCCTGTGGATAACCACGGTGGGGATTTCTAGCTGAGACAGGTTGTTTTTTCTGAATCTGGAGACAGACTTCCACGAGTCATTCCTGGGACTTCATCTTCAGTTCTGTCCTACTAATTATCTTAATCGGTGATTTGATGAGGCTCATTAATCAAATATGCAGATACCAGGCTAGGAAGGAGAGTTGGTAGGAGAGGTGATGAAATCAGGGCCCAACTGTCTAACCAAGTTAGAGAGTCAGGGGCAGAGACACCAGTAAATTGAAATTTTGTAGGTTCTCAGGTGAAGTTTTCTGTTTATGTGTAAAATATGAATTCGATGCTTATCACCAATTTGAATTGTGTTTATGTAAAAAGAGAGAAAAGATAAGGTCTTGGAGGTCTGTTTGGCCACAGGATAAATATAGATAGTGGTAGATAGAGATTATTTATTGATTTATTTTATAAAAGAATTGAGGAATGGATAAAAATGATGTGGTATTTTTATACAATGGAGTATTACTCAGCTACAGAAAAGATAAACTTGAGGCTTTTGTAGGTAAATGGATGCAAATAGAGACCATGCTCATGAGTGAAATAAATGGGGTCCACGTGTGTAGTCATCATGTTGTCTCCCTAGTGTAAGAACATGAGAGAGTAAGTGGAACCCAAAGCGTACAATAGATATAGGGAGAGATGAGGTTGAAAATGCATAGGTCGTTCATTTAGCAAACCTTACACAGCATTTTCTATGTGCCAGAATAATACTACTTGCAGAGAATAAAGAGAGGGGTAAGGTGAGCTGCAGACCATTGGTGCAGCAGAAGCAGCTCTCAGGAACATTAATCTACTTAACAGGATAAGCACAATTATCTATCTATCTATCTGTCTATCATCTATTTATATGTTACTAGGATAAGTACGATACATTCTACAAAAGGAGCTCATGCGCAAAAATGAGCACTTCAGAGTATACCATGACTCCTTTGTGAATGGAATTTCTCACAACAGGCAAAATAGAGTTTCTGAAGAAAATGTATGAGTTTTTTTCAAGTCAAAAATTGGGACCATGATTACAAGGATAGTGGTGATAGGTGTTTGTGTGTTTGCCCCCCGGCATTTAGCACATGATGTTGAGAGACTTTAGGTGTTTCTCAGTCCTTGTGCTTTGGGTGAAGTTGGTACAACTCCTGGGCCCCAGAGGGAAATGCATGCCTGGCTGAGCTGCTCAGAACAGAACAGCCCATCCTTTGGACAGGGAAGCCAGTACCTTTCTGTGCCTGAGTTTTGAGTTAACAGGAAATTTGGCCATCTGTCTAATTCATTACCAACAAGAGAGAAAATGGATGTAGAATCTACTATAACCTGAGTGGTAGGTGTATGTGGGACAGGAGGGAAGTTAGTATTGAGGGAATAGTGAGAAAGCAAATGAAGAAGGAAATCCAGTCCTGTTCTTGTTATCTGGACCCTACACTAAGCATTGTTTGACGTTTACTTGTACAAACCTGTTATTTCAGTTCTTTTCTTCTTTTACCTCAAGTTGACATCTTTCTCATTTTCACATCCAGGGAATCTTGGGTGATCTTATTTATCCATAGTGATCATAGCAGGGACAGAGCATTCTAAGCAGAGGGACCACACAGGTGAAACACAGAGGCCCGGGAGTGACCGTGTGCTTAACCTCAGCAACTGCGATGCTGCTCATGTGGAAGAGACTGGGCGGAGCAGACTGAGCTGGGGAGTAAGGAGGAAAGATTACCCTGTGTCTCCACGGCCGCTGGCCCGCACCCTTTGTCCCACATTGCCTGGGTCCCACAGAGATGCTCAGTGGGGCCCAGGTTTGATCTGTTTTGCAAGCTTTCTATGGGTAGTTGCAGAACCCACAGAACACTTCTACATTCCTTCACTCATCTTATCCGCTCGATGACACGTGGAGCTGGTAAGTGTACCTGTTCTGCAGTTACAGTTGTCCCCTTTTGTCCATGGTTTCACTTTCCATGATTTCACCAACCCCATGTCAGCTACAGTCTGAAAATAATCAATGGAACATTCCAGAAAGAAACAATTCATAAATTTTCAATAACTTTTATTAAAATAAAAGTTACTGTTATCATTGAAACTTTTATTGAAAATAAAAGTATATTGTTATAATTGTCTTCTTTTATTATTAGTCATCATGAATTTCCTACTGTGCCCAATTTATAAATTAAACTTTATTATTGAATGTACATAAATATAGAAAAAAATGGTAGCTATATTATAGAGTTTAGTACTATCTGTAGTTTCAGGCCTCAGTGGGATGTCTTGGGACACACCATGTGCATGTAAGGGGAGCTACTTACAGAAATGGGAGTGGCCAAGGTTACCTACTGAAGAGTCCCAGCTCCGAGGTGTGGAGAGGTCCCTTGGTAGGAGCCAGCATCCTTTTGGTTACGAGAATGTGGGAGGGGAAAGGTTAGCATGGAATCTGCTGGTCAGAGCATTCTCCTTCTGACTGCACACTCTACTGCCAAGGGTTGAAGGTCCAACAAAATATCCCAAACAAGTGTCCTCTTCCCAAAGCCAAGTACAACGTAAATGGCAATCACCAATAAGGACAGCTGGGCCCAGCCACACAAGAAGCTCAGAGGAAACCAAAACACAGAGCATAATTATGGACACACAGGAGGCCCAGGGAAAGGATCAGAAACAGCTGGGAGACAGTTGGAGGGCCTCAGGCCCTGATAATTTGCTTATGAGGGAAGAGTGTAATCGCATTTTGTAGTCACAGGCTGATGAGGTTAGGGGCTTATGAGTTACATATATTTCATTGTCTTTTTAGGGGAAAAAAAAAAAGAAAAAACGAAGTGTGCATCTTCTGCCAGGGATTCATGCATTTGTGTGTAAAAACACAAGCACTGCAACACCTGTCTCTTGCTCAAGGGTACTGAGTATTCCTGGAAAGATCACCATTGTGTTAGGGGGTTGGTACAGTAATAAAATCCTCCCACGGTTTTATCTGTAGTGAAGAGAAGAGAAAAAAGAAAAGGGAAGGGAAGGGAAGGGGAAGGGGAAGGAAGGGGAAGGGAGGGAAGAGAAGAAGACAATCCTTCAATTCCCAAGATGTGCCAACCTCCTTCTACCTCAGGGCTTATTGCCTGTCTTTTCCTTAGCCTTGAACTCTGCTTCCTGTATTTTCTGCATACCTTGTCTGCCTTCTCTCATCCTGCAGGCTCTCCTTAAATGTCACAGTATCAGGGAAGGCTTCCTGATCTCCTGGGCAAGGCAGATTTTTCTGTTAATTCTTTTCATGGTGCTATTTGATTTTCCTTGGAAGCACTTCTCACTTGTCCAGTTAGTAAGTACATCCAGTAGCTATCTGCTTTTCCTTTCCTCCCCTACTTAAAAGAAGCTCAGCGAGGGCAGTGTTTGTGTCCAGCCATGACCATGTTCTCAGAGTTCAATGTCATGTCACACACGGTCAAGTGGTCAGTGATGACCAGGGAGGGCTGCATGTGTAAAGATGGCCTTCCTGATTCAAAATCAGATGTGCTTACGGCTCTTAATTGTTTGGTTTGGGATGCCTTCATGCCAAGATCAGAAACACATTGGACCAGGTGGAGCATGGGGGTGAAAGGCGCTTATTAGAAAAACAGTTGTATTGCAAGACATGTAAATATATATAAGATTAGCTTACAGTGGCCACCCACAGTCAGATATTAAAGAGTGATGAGGATCCAAAGGATCCAGTCTAAGGCCTGGAGCTCAGTGAATTGTTCTGTGTGAGTCTGTGTCAGGAGGCTAATGCATCTGCACTGGAAGGCTGAAGGGTCTATGCTGGAGGGTGAAGCATCTGTGCCGGAAGGCAGAAGACTACATGCATGGTGAGGTGAAGCCTGGAGCTCCTCTGAAGAAATAAAAGCAAGACATGCTTCTTGTTTTCCTTTTATGCATTCTGGAGACAATCCCTTTTGAGTGGTTCTTCCCCACCCAGAACTACGCTGATCCAGTTTAGTTGGGCAATTTTACTCAAGTTAACACAATCAGTTAACGATCACATGCAGTTACCCAAAGGAAATGGATGCTTATCATGCTGCTTGTTAGCCTTAGAAGCAAAATAGGTCCAGTGTGGCTAGGTTTTGCAATTTTGTCAAGAAAGTTTTAAGATCTTAGTTTTATGGATGTCATTTCAATTTTGAAGTCTGAGGTAGTATTTTAAAAACATAGACATGGTGTTGGTCGAAGTAGTTGTGTTTGTTAGCTTGGTCCAGCCTGAGGGCTACTAGCTTGCCTTCAGTGGAGAAAAGCTAATGCTTCTTACCTCTAGGCTACACTGACTGCACCACTGGGAAGAATGTTGTTCTCGGGACCTTTTAAAAATGCTTTTTGAAAAATCAGAGGCCAAGTAGGCTAACCAGAGTGGTGAAAAGTCTAGAAATCCTGCCACGAAAGGTGCTGTTACCCAAAATGCAAATATTTACTCAGAGCTTTTCAGCTTTGCTGCCCAAGGTTTCCTAGTTTGGTGCCTAATTTATTGGATAAGAATCAGGACTCCAAAGTGCCACAGGAGTTATGACCACAAACGCATGGTGTGGTAGGTAGGTAATGAGACCAATTATTAATAAGTGCATTGGTTCTTACGCATTCACAGAAATGTGGTCCTTTTTCCAACTAGACCCCTGAGGAGGTCATAGCTTTAGTCCGATTACATGGCAATTTACCAGCTATTCTGGGAACAGTTTTTTGGTAATTGTCATCAAGGGACTGGAACATAATTTTTAAATGTCCTCAATTGTGACAAATCTCCAGATTTGATTTTTTGAAAGTGCCAGCAGTTCTTTGGAGCTAGGTCCAGCGAATTAGTCTGATGATTAAGCTTCACAGTAGCATTTTGGAAACACTGTGGTATGAGATTAAGTCCTAACAAGAGCATGATCAGGACCTGGGAGGTTTAGGCACAGGGCTGAAGGAGAGGAGGAAGAGACAGAACCAAGGGAGGCCCTGCTTAGTGAGAATAGGATATAGGATTAGGCTATGTTTGTTTTGTTACCAAATTTCCAAAGAGGTCAAACCTAAAAGACAAAGCAAGACCGAATATAGTTCAAAGTACCAAGTATGAATGGGGATTTGGAAAACGGACCAAAATGTTAGAATCGGGTCCAACTGTGGTGTCAGCTGGGAGAGCGCTTCTTTTTATGATAAATCTGCTGGCTTTGACCAGGAGAACAGACAGCAGAGCTGAACTCCAGGAGAGGAGTAGTTGTGCGAGCTCTGCACCAATCACATCATTAGAGGTTTGATAAGGAAATTCCAGTTCTTTGGGGAGACTACAGTGAACATAAAGTAGGTTGACCAGCTGGAAGAAAGTGCCACCAAGGCGAAGGTTTGCACTTTGACTGGATGCCAAATGCCTTACCAGTTCCTTTACTGTGCAAGTGATTTGCCTTCAGGCCTTAAGTACTAACATTTCCACTTGTCTGGCTCTTTCCGGTGTAAGTCTCATCTCAGATGTGAGCTTCTCAGAAACACCTCCATTCACCATCCACGTCAAAGTAGTTTCTCTCCACTGCCTGAGACCCCTGGTTTGTGCTCTTTCTAGGACACCCAAACTTGTATTATTCTTCCAATTTTTAATTATCCATCTCCCAGAATATGAGTGGAATTTCATGAGGTCAAGATGTTTGTCTTCTTTTTTATCTTTAGAGTAATAACTATGCATGGCACACAGTAGATGCTCAAGCAAAATTTATCAAATGAATCAACAAGCGAATGACATCTTGATCCATAGGAAGAACCAGTACATTTACAACAGGGGGCATAAGAAGTTGGGGGATGAAAAGAATGAGTCTGCATTACTTGGTTCCAGGCTTGGCTGGCAGGCAGATATTGCAAGTGTGGACTGTGCCAAGTGGTGGGTCTACAACTCCGTTACTATACAGATCCTGTGGCTCCAACCTTGGAGACTAAGGGGGAAGAAACAAGAAATGGTGGAGTGTGTATGGCCCCTAAACAGTATGAAGAATGGATCTGCAGAACGTGTGGTCGACAGAACTCTGGGGAGTGAATCACTAACAAAAGAATTGTGAATGTTGGTAGGGCGGCTGGTGTCACAGGGAAATAATCACATGCCTTCTTGTCTTTGCACCTCTGGGACAGCCTCAGAAAGGGGTTAGTGGCTGGTTGAGAGGGGCTGTTGCCGTCCCCTATCCTCTCTGAAGCTGCCCTGAAAGTCAGGACTTTTTACCACCCCAAACTGATTACCTTTTTCCAAACAAGTTATCTCTGCATGGAATTCTTCTCCTGCTGTCTTTAATTTATATTAAAAATGCATTATGTTATGAAAGCTCTGTCCTGTTTTGGTTTTTTTTAAAAAAGTATGATACCTAGACATTCTATTTCCTTATTTTAAAGATTAAACAAACCAAGCAACTCAGAAAACGATCCTCTTCACTAAAACAAAAGGATAACCAGAATCGCCGCAGTAACCATAAAATCTGTAAAATGGAACCTCTTCCAACCAGCAGCCATATTTTAAGCCCTGAGACCTTAAATATTAGGGACATGGAAGTTTCTGTATGACTATACCCCATGGAAAATCATACAGAGGATTTGAAAGCTATTTCACCAGAAGGATTGATCAAATATATCAATACACTGAATTCAGGAAATACTGCCTAATTCCTAATGCTGTTGGGTAGCTTGCTGATCTGCTTGTGATACTGGTGGGAAGTGCAGGTTATAAAAAGTAATGCTGCACGCTACTGACACACATGTGAATGCAGCAAGGCTGGAAGTAAAGGCAGCAAAATGATAAACCTGATTTTATTCTTCTGTTCATTCATTCATATGGCAGAGTATACCATGTGACATTTGGGGGCAAGTGAAAATGTGGGTAACATTTTTTTTGGTTCTATTTCCTAATCTTTTAAAATTTGGATATCATGTTTCTATTTTTAAAAATATGAGGATGATTCCTTGTAAAATCGAAATAGTTCTGTAAACTGCTAACAGTCCGGAGGGTGACAGAATGAAATGCCAAACTCCGTTATGGCTTCCATTTTCAGCTCTGAGGAAATTCTGAGGCAGAACCAACTAGGACCTTGTAGTAACAAATGGCGTTTGTAGATGGCTTTACAGTTTTCAAGGGCACTCCTGACCAGTTTCATTTAATCCTCGTGATGACTTGGTGAGATTTAAGAATTGGATTGTGTAAGGCCAGTGGTCATTTCTGCTCAGGGGTTTGCTTATCCTTACGTGTTTGGCATTTCCCTATACCAAGCTTCAGTGTACACTGTACATTTGAATATCTCCCTACAAGTCTCTTTCAAATGATCTGTACACTATGTAAATAAGCCCAGTGTCAGCAATGACTCTTTGAAAACTTTCCTGTAAGGAATATGGCAATTTTCCTATCCCTTATTACTCCCCTCATCATCTCCGTTTGTGGATCCACAATGAAACCGGCTCCTCTTCCAGACACTCCCACGCAGCTAAGCGTGTCCCCAGGTAGGCCGGCCATTGGTAACAAGACTTCAGAGCCACACTGAGGAGTCAGGAGATCTAGGTCTCATTCCGCACAACTCTCCCTTTCTGTTGCAAGCGCTGCGATTTCAAGTGCAATTTCACTCTCCTGATTTCCTTACTTCTTTGTACTTGTTTATGCCAAGTTGAACAACTTGGATTTGTTTTTAATGAGTCATTTTAATTTCACAAGTAACATATGATTCTATTATTTTCCTTGGAAGAAAACCAGAATATATAGACAGTGCTACAGTGCTCTACTGACCCCAATACCAAATTCCATTCCCACTCCATCCTTAGAGGTGGCTACGGCTAGCAGTGGTGAGAACATATTGAGCCATCTGCCACACAGACACACACATATAGATGTCAGCAGGAAATGCACAGTGTACCATATTGTTAAGTGTGTATGTTTAGGGAGAGAATAACATTCCAGCTATGTCACTAGACAACTGGCCCCTTTTCCTCTTTCAACAAGATGTCTTGGAAATGTTTCCATGCGGATGCAGTTTTCCTTGATGCATAGCATTCTGTAGATGGTGGCAACGTTTTATTCAGCCGGTTCTCTAGCACTGGATTTAGTTCCCAGCTTTTGCCACAGTGAGCATCATAGCAGTGAACTTCTCGTTCTAAGATGCCTTTTGTCCTTGGAGAAGCATTTCCTTCTATTATATTCTGAGAAGAGTAATTTCAGCATCGCTGGAGATGTGACTTAGTTTTTAAAATATAGTGCCACAAGTACTTCCCAACCAAGCCAGTATCTTTCTGTGCTATGTCCTTCCCACCCTGTGAGTTCAACAGTTTTCCTATTCTTCAAAGTTTGTTCTGTCTTTGGTAAAATTGCAGTTAAATTGGGCATCATAATGAGATGAGATGATTGCTGCTAATACTTTAATTTTCTACAGCCCCCTTTTTAGTCCCACTTTCTCCATGTTTCCCTAAATCATCTTACCTTAATTTCGACCCCAACTTCTGTCCTTTGAGCAAAGTGATCCCAGCATACTTACTAAATTCACTTGCTCAGTTCACAGATACTGTGGGAATAATCGACACCCTTTTTCCATGGCACAAACACATTCAGAATGAAGTCATCACTCAGTCCTACCATGGCCTCTCTTATTGCCAGATCTCAATTCTCAGTCACCCTCAGAAGAAATCCAGACAGTCCTTGCTTAATGCTAGGAAGGGGATAAAGTGTATTCTGCTGCCAGCCAGTGTTTCTGCTGTTCCAGAAACTCTCATTTCTTGTGCATTGATTTTGAAGCTGATGGTATAGACAACCTGTCGAGAGGGTTTGCAACATCCGGGTGTTTCATCCTCTTCCAATTACAGGAGTCTTTTGGATTGTGAAATTGCAATGTGGACATTGAGGGACAAAGGGTGGACACCTGCCATGTAGAGGGGCCATATTGCACTGTGTCAAGGCCATATTTTCTGGTTGATAATAACAGACTGATAATATATTCCTGCCACATTGTCATCTCACGAGAGATCAGCCTTGGCAAAATCCCAGAGAAATCAAGGGTGTTGAAAGGACTGATGTAAGAAAGAAGGATTAGTTATGTTGTTGTGTGCTTTAGGCAACCAAAATAATCCACTGTCCTCACCACTTTCTAAGCTATCAACCTACAGCATTCTTTCATTCTACAAATTTTACTGGGCTTCCACAATGCATCAGGGACTAAGCTATGCAAGAAACAACAAAGAGAAGAGAAAAAAAAAAAAAAAAGGACGCTGAGCTCTCAGGAACCAGACAATTTAGTAGTCATAGATAATTAATCAAATTTTATGAATAAATGTGAAATTACACCTGTAAAAAGCAAAGTGAAAGAGACATGCATTGTAATAGGACCATCTAAAGCAGGACCAAAGTGGTCAGGAAAAGCCTCTAGATGAAGTTACAGTTAAATTAAGAAATAATTAGGCAATACGTTAGAGAAAGAGGATTGCTAGCAATAAGAAAAACATCTGCGAAGGCCCTGTGGTGGCATAAAAGGAGTTATGCACAGGTAAGGAAGTGAACCACACCCAGTGTGGTTGGGCACGTGCAAGGGGAGGGGAGCATGGTGCAAGTGTGACTGGGTAGCTGAGAAGAGTCAAGACAGAGGACCTTGGATAACGTTAAACATGAAGATTTTACCCTAAGAACAATGGACAGACTCTGGCAGTTGTCAGGTAACTGAAAACATGGTGATGGGAATGAGAATAGTGATTCCAGTTAGACTGTGAAAGATGGCTTTATCCGCAAGGAAGAAGAAGTCACATCATTTCCTAGTTCGACACCAAGACACTTGAACATTTCCCACGGCTATCAGGGTGAAATTAAAATCATTCACATCACTTTAGAACACTTTCCAATGTGGCTAATGTCAACTTGAAATCCCAATGTCAGAAAATATCATTACTCACTTCCTGCCCAGCAGTTCAAACATGGTGTTGTGCAAGAGGTGATCAAAATGTGCAGTGAATGTTTAAATTTAAAAATTATTACAGTAAAAGACACGTTGCCATTAGCCCCCCGCTGGATACCCCCCTAACACACACACACACACACACACACACGCATGCACGCACACACACACACACACTCTTGATCATACTTATCCTCCCATTGTTGCTGAAGCTGTTCTGGAAGTCCTCTTTCATAATGGTCTTTATGAGTTGGGATAAAAAATACACTGTGAGTGATGCTGCTAAGCCCTACTTAATAGAAAGGCAGACACCTAAACCATGACGGTGTGTCCTTGCTCGCTTTATTCATGGCATCTGGCATGGCAGAACTAGCTCTTTCCCAAAGTCAGAATGACCATGAAATGTAAATGCTTTGAATCAATTCAGGACAGCAAGGCGGTCAGGATAGTGCAAATGAAAGCACTCACGAAAGAGCACTTCCAGAACTGCTTCAGAAAGTGGCAGGAATGGTGGGACAGCTGTGTTCCAAGTCAGGGAGTATTCTGGGGGTGTTAATGGCAATGCATCTTTTACTTTAATTAAAAAGTTTAATTTATTCACTGTAGCTTTTGGTTGCACCTTATATTCCTCAGCTGTTGCTATCATCACACTGGGCAATAGTAAGCTTTTATTTTTTGTCCTCATAAGGGTTGAGCTGGCACAGGCGGCTCTGCTTCCCACTGTAGATGGAGTTCAAGATGAGTTTACTCATCTGACTGTGAGATCCATGCCTTCCTCATGAAAAATCACAGGAGCATGAATGACCAAGCCAAACCACAGAAGCATGTGTTTGACCCCTTATTCGTCACCTCTGTTAACATTTCACTGGCTGGAATCAGTCCAGTGTCAGTACAGTATGGTTCTTCAAAAGGGTAATTCCTGTGTGTAGAGGGGGGAGGGAAGGGGAGGGGAGAGGAATTGTGAATAATAAATCAGTCACATTTGCTGTTACTAAAATACTGGCACACGCAGGTGGCCAATTGCGTTGTTTCATGATGTAGACTTTGTGTTTGTGGCTGTGCTTTATGGGCTTGAATCCTGGCTTTGAAAATTCCCAGCTGTGTGAGTCTGGGAAGCTTACTAACCTGTTTGCATACCAGTTTCAACCTCTACACATGCAAAAACAATTACTAAGCAAGCATGGTGGCCCAGGCCTGTAATCCCAAAACTATGTGAGGCTGTTTTTGTTTTTGTTTTTGTTTTGATACTGGGAATTAAACTCAGGACCTTGTGCTTGCCAGGCAGGTGCTGTGGCACTGAATTATATTCCTAGCCCCTGTTTTTTATTTTGAGAGTGTTCTGGATTTTAGGTTCATGGATGAAGATGGTGGCTTATGTAAGCTTTGAAATCTAGTATGACCTTGGGTTATGCCTGTGTGCACTGTAGCCTCCTCTGGTAATGCCTGCTGACCTCTCTTCATGTGTATTCTGGTCATGGTGTGAACCCAAATACCAGCTTGTTCTCTGAAGACCCATTATCCCCCAAGCTGGAAGCAATTTCTCTTGCTGCTACATTCTTACAACATTGATCTCCCTGTACCCTCTTGTTCTAATTACTTGTATTGATTCTTGAGTTTAGGGATTGTGTAAAACTCCAGGTGCTCCACTAATGTTCTTTGGCTCTAATGCCATATACCACCATCACCCACCCCCTTCTCTCATCCCTGATGCCAGTGGCAGAGCTAAAATCAGTGTTGCTGGTAGCTGCTGAGCACGCATGGTGTGGCAACCCGTTGCCAAGGACTTACTTTATGAGTAAATCGACATATCCTTATGCAGGGAGGCTGTTATGAAGCCTATTTTGTAGATGAGAAAATGGAAATTAAAAAACTATGTAATACTTTTCCAGTTAATAAATGCTAGGGTTTAAGAATGATAGGCCTATCTTTCAATTGATATTCAGCCCCAAATCTTCACTGCTTTGGATTGAGAATGCTGGGATGCGCTACTTTTCAAAGCGGATATAATTGAGTCATACTATCTTTCACTGAACAAATGAATCCTTTCCATATGGACCTTCGTTCTGTGGCATCCTTGTATCAAAGAAAACCAGAGCCAGAGAGTGAAGGTGAATTTAATTCAGCAAAAACTACAATGGGGGCAGAGAGATCTGAACACAGAACTGAGATTCATTGTGAGCACAGAGATGACCAATGGGACATTCTGACCAAGGAGCAAGGGGTGAGAGGACCGAATAATATTAAGAAGAAGCATCATGGATGGAAGGGATTCTGACTACACTGATTTAACAGAATCTTTGCTGAAAGCTGGGCACTGTGTTAAGATATCAAGGGTGGGGACATCAAAGGTCTAGGGTTTTTACTAAACTTTCCCAGGAGCACTCTTGCTGGAACTGGACTTGTTCATTTCTAGTCAAAAAGGAAAGAATGCTATCATCAGGTTCTGATACTTCCTAATGCATATCCCTTTGCAGTTTAGATTAGAAATTCTTCTGCACAGCTTCGCAAACTCCCTGCTTTATGATATCTATTCACTGACCTAAATTCCAGTCCCTCATGGAATGGGAACAATAGCCTCAGCCTCAGTGAGAGCAGTGGGCTAGAAGGGAGAAAGATGGAAGTAATGAAGTGATCCATGTCCACTTAGGCACATCATTCCAAACATCTGCCCCAATGGGTGTCAAGCCACGCTAAGTGGAATGAGGACAATAGTCCATGTTTGGTGCTGGGGCTGCATTTCTGAGTCCCATGAGTAAAAGAGCATGGGCGTGGGTGTCTCACAGGCTTCTGCAGTGTGCTGCATTGATTAGCTGAACTTCTGTCCCTTCATCTACAAAGTAAATGCATTAAGACCCGCCCCCCTTTTGGAATCCCGAGAATAAAGATAACACGTGTGGTGCTTTGTCCTAGGCACAGTGGTGCTCCACAATGCCGGCTTTGATCACTCTTCCCATTATTACTGAAAACATGGCCTGTAGATCAGATCATCTGCCCGCACCCCACTGGGCACACCTTGCCCTGAGCAGCAAGTGGACTCCCACCTGTGTTGGTAGGAAGCAGGGAGTATATGCAGGGTCATCTCATTGCATCTCTTAATTAAGCCCTCTGTCTGTAAACACTGACCCCCGCCTGCTGCTGAATAAAACTGGAAGCTGAGAGGGGATTTAGATCAGAGGCTACAGCCAACAGTGGGCACTTCTCAGTCAGCCATGAGGCAGTGAATATGCAGCAGAACAGTGAGAAACTACTATCCATGTGTCTGTCCAGTGGGAACATGAATGTGGTTTGATGTCTCCATTCATCCAATGTAGACCACACAGTGCCTAGAAAATGGGCAACATTTGATGTCTCGGCTTCTACAAGCTGAGTGACATTGGGCAAGTCGTTCACCTGTCTGAGTATTGCTTTCCCTGCTAGTGAAATAGAATAATACATTGCTAATTGCATCATAATGGAGGTATAAGGCCCTAAAACACTTGCATACTTATTGTACAAACTGTTAGAAAATACTGCACACTCAAACGGCAATTTAAAGAAATTTAATCTCCTTAGCATGGTGTACGCTGCCGTTCCCCTATGAATGCCCTTTCCCCTCTGTAATTCTGGTTGTGGACATCAATACTTGAATCCTAGTGTTTGAGATAGACCACACCAAAATAATACACCAATTCTCTAACCTTAATCACCTACAAACAAAAGCAATTCTTACAGTGTCTATTAGCATTTTTGTAAATGGGGAAGAAAACCAGGGCTCCTAAGCACTAGTTTGTCCATATAGTTTCTTATATCCCGGGCCAGTTTGGCAAATGATAGTCCATCAGTTAGATCAGACCTACCTTTTGGCATCCATGAGTAAAGATTGCTTTATTCATTTTAAGTGGTTAGGAAAAGAATCACAATATTTAGTGATACATGAAAATTATAAAGTTCAGGCTTCCATGCCCGTAAATAAATTTTGTAAGAACCCCTTCTGCCCTTTGGCTTATGTCCTGTCTGTGGCTGCATTTGATCTATGGTTGCAGAGTTAAGTAACTGGAGCAAGATGGGGTGGATAAAAAGCAGAAGAAGTTTACTAACTGGTTCTGAGCTCTGTCCAAAGGCTCACTTCTGCATGGACAATTCAGGGTAAGATTTAGCTTTTTACCATGAAAAACTCCCAGTCCAGAGCTTGTGACTGTGCCATTGGCTTTCTCCAGGAAAGAAATGGACTGATCTGAGGCTGTGTGTTCTTTGACCTTCACAGTTTTCAGTGATGTCCCTGTGACCACAGTGAGACAGTTTGGTGAAAGGGAGTCAAGCATTTAGTTGACAGTTGGACAAGATGGTCCTTTAAATCCTGGTGACATTTTTCACTATTTTTTTTTAACCTTTTAAACTTCAGATTCTTCATTTGTAAAGTGAAAATGATAACTTTCCTTCCTTAAGACTATGGTGAAGTTTAAACTGCATACCTCTGCCAGGTGCGGTAGCTGATGCCCCCCCAAAAAAGAGATGTAGCTGAAATATTCCCTGTTACTATGTATTTTGTCAATATGACTGTTTTTTACTTGCTGTGGGACTGAAGGTGAGCTCTTGTAGCTATCAAGGTCTTAGTTCCTTTATCTTTAAAGTGGTGCTAATAGTCTTCATCAGTAGTATGTTGCTGTGTTCAGTATTCAATTCAGTGAAGATGTTCTCTCTTCTCCCCTCACTTCCCTGCCACCCTGAGAGTCTATGAGTTTGCTGTATCCTGTGAGCTTCCCAGGGTGGCTTTCACATCTGGTCCACTCATTTGCTTCTGGCCATCTGTCATGCCTCCGTGTGAATCATCCAGCCCCCTTGAGGACTGAGTTCCAATGTGTCATTTCTTATTTATCTAAAATTAAGGTGAAGTAAAAGCCAGCTTGAGTGACTTTAATATACAAATTGCATCTTGGCATGGTTTGATATAACTACATCTTGGCTTTTCTCCCAGGATTGGAGAGAGTGGGGAGGTTGTGGTTAGTGTGGGGAGCAGGTGGGGAGGCAGGCACCAAGGTGTGATGACTTGAGGGGCTGCCAGGAGGATCTATGTGAAATGCTATTTGTGGATCATCAGAAACACAAACATGTCCTGGTGGTTCTTCTGCTACTCCACAAAGCTTTTCCTTTCCCATCCCCTGCACATGGATCTGCTGGCTTATTATAACCTTCTGCCTTAGATATACATGCCTGGTTTCACAGGATATGTTATCACTGAGAACCAGAACTACACTTCCCAGCTCTTTGGCTACCTATTGAGGCCATAGGAAGTCTGTCCAATAGAGTGGAGCCAGGAGTATCCTGCAAAGTTCGCTAGAAATGTTCTCTAAACGGTGAGCACTGGCTCATCCTCACCACTTTCTCCATGCGACTTTCTGGGATGTGGGCGAGATGGGTGGAACAAGGGTGTTATCTCTCAACAGGAGACTCTGAGCCACAGATTTAAGAGAAAGTTATATTAATTTACTAAGTAATAATGATGCCATTTAATTGCTTAGTGATCCCAGGAAGCACTGGCAGGGGAATTGGAAAGTTAAATAGGAAGGAAAGGAGGGAGGGAGGGGAAGACAGGCAGACAGGCAAGCAGGCAATGTTGGATGTATTCATGAGCAAGTCATGGCAGATCTGTCCTACAGGGAACTCTGAGAATCTGCACAGCACACGCTTCAAACTTGGCCTACTTGAAAGAAAAGGAAGCTGTGATGTTTCTGTACCAACTCCTGTGTGCTATGGGTTGAGGGCTACTCCTCTGCACCTCCAGGCTGCTGTCTGTGGACAGAGTACACTGCTGGGGCTAGAGAAGGTGGAGAGTAGTGGTGCTTGCAGGAACAGTGTTTGGGAATGGTAAATACTCAGCGGAAGGGAGCCCTGGAGTGATGTTGTGCATGGCAGAGCAAAAGGAAAGACAGCGCTCTGCTTCCTGCTGACTATCCCGCCATCACCCCAGGCTTGGATGGCTTATCTTTTTTCAAAAGAAAAAAATCTTAACTTATTTAAACCATTGTCAGGTTTTCTATTGCAGCTGGACCTAATCACAAATAATGCATCAAATAATAATTATAATAGTAATAAAGAGATAACCAGCACATACGAGCCACAGGATATTTAAATCTATCTCTGCATCATTAGTTATTATCCAGCACCCCCTGCCCTCTATACAGAAAAATAGACTCTGTAATGGAGGGTTTTCTGGCTTATTCACTTCCTGGTCCCTAGTAAGTTATCCAATGCATAAATAGCTCTCAGAAAATATTGATTGAATGATGAAGTGAACACCAAAAGGACAAAAGAAAAAGAAAAGCATAAACAATGAGATCTGAACCCTGATCTGATTCCAGCTCCTTAGCTCTGCTCCTTAGCCCTTTGCCCTCTGTTACAGTGAAAAGTTTAAAACTCTCATAAATGCTGGGAGGAGTCCAGTGTAATGAATGCTGAAGCATCTGAGTCTCCACCAAGCCACCAGTGTGGGAGGAAGTGAAACCATGAATGAGCTTGTGAACTAGATCATCTTCATAGGAAACCAATCTGAAGAGCTGAGTTCCAGCCTCATCACAAAGGGCAGGGGCAGCCTGTCAGCTGGAAGTTCTGTACAGGCCAACACTGGGCCAGAGATGGGGAAAGGCGGTGGGTCCAGTGCAGAGCGTTGGTGTTTTGCACTGTGACTGGGAATGGGGTGTTTCTGTAAACTCTGCTATATCCCTCCCTTGTCACTCAGTGCTCCTCTTGCTGAGTGGGTAAATCTGTGCCCAGATCACCTTGACGGTACCCTTGGCCTCCAGCACAGTGGCATTTCCCCTGGAATTATTTAAGCACAGGCGAGTTGGCAAACATCCGGGGATGCCGCAGAGGGTTAGGTTACGGCACCGGGCTAAGATACTACAAAAGGCAGGCTCTGCACAGTGTCCTGAAGGTGCTGTAAACATCATCTGTAGCTGCACAGCCTTCAGGATGAGTTTCCAGCCCACGATTGGTGACCATCCTTTCTTTCTTTGGTGTAGGTTTTATTTTTTAAAATCTGATAGTTGATCTCTAGGAAACACATACAAATCTAGAGTTTCAAGCACTTGCCTTTACTATCAACACATACAATGAATTTCCCACTTGGAAATTGTATATAATGGTTCTGTAAAGAACTGAGTATGCAAATGCTATGTGTCTCCTGTGTCGGAACCACTGTAGATCCTATACGCTGGGAATCAGATCATAGGTTTCTCCATGCCAACCATTTTCCCAGGGCACTTGTAATAAGAGAATTCCATTTGTGTATTTATTTAACAGGCATTTACTGCAGTGGTTAATGTGTTTTAGACCGGATGGTGCAAGATAACACCAATATGAATAAGACATGGTGCTGTAGCTTGCAGTGTTTGGGGAGAAATATACTTAATTATATTGCAACACGATGTGTTTTTTCTAAAGCTGTCGCCCAGAGGAGGAAAGGAATACCTGAAATGTCAGAGAAGCGACACTTCATCTGATGCTTCCACAGCACAGTAATTTTCCCATCATCCTGCAAATACCTCCACGCTTTGGGGCATATTTGCTTCCTCTATCTTGAGGCCTTTTCTTCACTCCTCAATGAAATCTGACTAATATTTCAAGGCTATCACAGACCATGGTGGAAACCTCCCCCAGAGATGTTTTCCTTTGTTCTGTATTTATGGAGAAGAAGCTGTATTTCAGGGAAAGGTTGTCCTTGTTTATTCTAGTCAAACACAGTACCCAATTCCTTGTGGATAATTCACTTCATATGTGGTACGCTCAAATTGCTGTTCATGGTAAAGGTGTTTCTGGGCAAAAATAAAAGACTGCTGAGGTCTTGGGTACCAAATTCACTTCATTATTGTAACATTTGGTGAAGTTTGAAAGTATGTGGTTTTATAATTGTTATTGACCCCGAGGAACATCACCAAGTGTGAAGGCCTTTGCTGTGTTCCCACTCCGCCTTCCTCTGAAGAGCTGGTTTGTTTCCTCCTGACCAATGGATGACGCCTCATGTTCTCACACAGTTGCTCTTGACAGGAAGAGGAGGGGCGTCTCCCTACTGCTTCTCTTTCCATCACAGGAGCCAACTATGAGGTCTCACTGGCCAGAGCTGGGTCGAGCCCTCACAGTTCAGGGGACGAATAAAGTGAAGAAGAGGTGTAGGGGCAAGAGGATGAGCAGGAGGGGAAGACCTTTGATGCCTTCCAGCAGCAACAGGATGACATGGTTGGGTTGGTTACTTTACAGAAAGTGAAAACCCAGTTGAAGCATGGGTTTGGTGCCTGGTCCGGGTAGTGATGGAGATGAGGAGGGCCTGCAGTGTTTCTGCTGGATCAGAGCACAAGTGAGGGAAGTGAAGGTAAAACCATGAGGAGACTGGAGAATGAAGACTCAAGTGCACTGTGGTCAGAGCCAGTCAGGCTTCCTCTCTGGTGACCTCTCCAAAGCCCAGTTGGTTTTTCCCTTGGAGAAACGCCCTCCCTCTTCTCAGTCACACAGCATAGCACCACCTTGAGCCCTTTCCCCTGCGTCTTCCCTGGCAGAGGCCAGGAGAGGAAAATAATCGCACACAATTCAGAGCAGTGGGCACGTCACTGCAGAGATCTGTTTAATTAAATTTTATCTGCAGCAGTGTAGCCTATGAAAAATCAACGAACCTTTACAGCTCCCCTAACACACACACTTTAAATCACAAAAAGGCCCAATGAAGAAAAGAGGCTTGTCATCGGGCTAAATCAAATGTTTTCTGGGAGCTTGTTATGAATTCTTGAGACACAAGTAGATGTGCAGACAGATGTTTGTTGTCTGGTATGGAGATCAATGACTCCTTGGGTTTATTTCCTGAGACTCTGCTTATCAGGAAGTCTCTCATCACTTTGCAGGAAGGCTGCAGGTCAAGCAAAGCAAAGGCCTCGTCCAAGGCACTGCAGAATTATTTTTCCAAAGGCTTTTTGCAGATCTGCTATGTGCCAGGCACTGTTCTAGGTGCTCTGTGATCCACTGGGAGTTAAGCTAGGGAGGAGGGCAAATGCTTAGCAACAATACAACAATAAGTGTTCAGATGAATAAATGATCAGAGGGACCAGATGCTATGGAAACTTCTGATTATCTTTGCTGCCTGACAAACCACCTCTAAAATTAGTGGCTTAAATAATAACAACTACATTTTGTTCATAGTTCTGCAGTGGAGCAGAGCACAGTTAGGAAGGCATTTCTTTGATCTATGTGGCATCAGCTAAACCTAGCTCATCTGTGGTTGGAGGATCTACTTCTGAAGGTCTCAGTCACAATGCTGAAAACCAATGTTGGCTTTCAGCTGGCAGCCAGGGCAGCTGTCCTCCATGCAGCTTATCCTGTGGCTGTTGTTGGCTCCTCACTGCATAGCATGGTGGTCTCATCTACTCAGAAATTCTTCACAACAGCTGACTTTCCCCAGTGGACCCAGGGAAGAGCTATCAGAGGTTCAGAATCTCTGGCTTCAAAATCCCAGCATGACACTTTCACCACAAGTGAGTGGGCTGGTTCAGAGGCAAATGGTTGTTAAATAGACTCCATCTCTTCATGAAGTGACCAGGAAGGAGTGACCCAGTCACAATGGGTGTTTTGGTTACTTTGCTCTCATTGCTGAGACAAAATGCTCAACACCCAAAATTAAGGAAGTAAAAGTTTATTTAGCTCATAGTTCATGGAGGTTTCAGTCCATACTCAGCTGGCTCCAAGGCAGAGTGGCACATGGCAGAAGGAAACTGACAGAAGACAACAAAAGAAACAAGAGGAGAAAAGGAGAAACAGGCAGGAAGAGCAAGCTTCCTATCCTTCCTTGCATTGTATGCAAACTACCCATCCCAGGGCAGGTGTAGCCCTCACACCCATAATCCCAACTTTGGACCATGAATCAATCATAAACTCTAAAAGCCCATCCCATGACTGCATGAGGCTTTGAGGGGACACCCACATACAAACCATAACATTGGTGAAGAACAGGAGCTATTGGGGCTACCATGTTTGGAAAAACAGTCTACCACAATGTACAGGGGAGATATGTGTACATGGGTAGGGTGTCTAGGGCAAGGAGAACAGAGGACAGGCAGTGCTAGTATTCATCGCAGTGAATACTGTAGGATTAATCATCACAGTTGTTTATCAAGTATACATTTTTTTCTAAATAAAAGCCTAAGGGGTCTTATTATCCCGTGGGTTCAGAAGTCTACTAGCCTCATCCCTGTTTTCTGTTTTATTCTGGGAGAAATGTACTGGGAATGGTTTAGGGTTTGAAATCAGAGGGTTTGAGTTGCATGTCTCCTTCTGCTGTTAATTTGCTCTGTGATCTTGGCTCAGTGACTGTGATAGATCTGAGCCTGGGCCTCCAGGTTTTACAATGGAGAGTACTTCAGGAATATACAGAATCCAGAGATGCTGAGGAGTTGTAAATAAGACAACAAATATCAAAAATCAAAGTGAAACTTCATCAGTTTGCCTTCCTAGCTTGAGCCTCTTCTGCGTTCACTCAAGAGAAATATGACTGAGAGCAACAACTGTTCAAGGATTTGCAAGGAACTAGACAACAACTGCTAACTGGACTTTGTCTCCCAGCTTGCTGTTAAGAACTTCAGAGATTCAAGCTGGAGCACTTGACCTATTGTTTCCTCTTCGTGTCCACTTCTGCCTCTTATGTTTCAGAATGTACATATTTTGACATATAGAAGGGACAGTATGAGGTAACCAGTCTGTAAACAGTCACTTGGACAATCAGTGTATCCTCCACATTCTGCAGGGGTGGAAAAGAGGGTAGAGAAAGTATCATTTTCATGAGCTCATCGGTCAGTAGAAGTACAGTAACTGTATCAACTAGGAAAAATACCCCAGTAGGTATCCTACAATCTGTCAAATGCATACTTACTTCTGCTGGGGGGAAACCAGGGGCATATTGCACAGCAGAAAGGAGTGGGAGCAGGAAAACTTCTCCTCCCCCAGGTAACCATGGAAAGAACATGTTATATTCATTAGCACCTTACTGTGGGCTTAGTGTTCGTACTCCCTGCCTGTCCTGCTTCCCTAGGTAACGTTCCTTCTGCCTCTTCTCATTTTATTTCTCACCCCTGTTGCTCACACATTCACCCACTACCCAAACACTCACAGAACATTATTTTTTGCCATGCATCAGCTAGATGATAGACCTATGAAGATGAGCACGATGTGTTTCCTGCTTTCAGAACATAATAAAACCTAGATAATAATTACACAGAATAGCTTTCAGACCCAGGAGAGCAGCCCTGTGTCTGTGCATATTGCTTTGTTTCCACTCCAACTTACCTTAGTTTATACCTAGGGGTCAAAACATTATTTTATAGGACTATCAGACTGAACTGGAGATACATTTACTTAGAAAGAGTAAATGAATGCATAGATAATGTAACTCATCCCTGGCCACAAAGCAAACAAATGAAATATTTGCATGAAAAGATAGTTTAACCTTTATGCTGTGCCTCTGCCTGGCTCCCAATTATGTATGCCTATTTACCCTGAACCAGAGATGAACAAGTATGTGAGGGAGAAGGACGCTGCTGATATTTAGAAAATAAAACTCTTAAATCTTTGAGACAATTTGCAAGGTTATTAGTCACCAATTCTCTTTTTAGCCAGGTGTGGGTTTTGTACGCAATTATGAAAAGAAGGGAATTGCAAACAAATAGTTCTTGAAACACCCTCTGGTATCGGAGATAGATACGTGACATGGGCAGCTCTCAGACTGGCCCTGGGAGGAGGAGACAAGCTGCAGAGTCAGGGCTTTCATCTGTAAAGTATCTAGGGAAAACAGAAGATTTTCCTCGCTGAGGCTCACTTTAACTGTGTGCTGAAATCTATCAAGAAAAGCGTGAAGAGAGCCGCCAAAGCAGGAGCAAGGGGGAGAAGAAAAGGAAGAATGCACACTCTAAAGTGATAGAGACCTGGGTTCCTACCGCACCTCTGCCACAGTGTGACTATGTGAACATACTGTTTGTTCTTTTTCTGCGTCAGTGTTATCTGTAAAGTGGGTGATTCATTCATGCTTATTTACATAACAAAACTAATGGAAATAAATCAGTGCCTAACCACAGTGGGCTAGTACACTCTTCTGATGTTGGGACGAAGTACTTGAGCACACAGAACAAAGGGCAGAAGAGGTTCAGTTTGGCTGTGGTGGCAGGGGTTTCCGTCCATGGCCTGCTGGCTCCACAGTATAAATTGTATGGCAGATGGGCATGGAGGAGCAGAGAGGAAGTTCCGAGGGGCCAGATACAGTAGGTACCCAAGGTCGTGCCTCCATGACACCCCACCAGACACATCCAGAGACATGTGCTTTACTAATCCCTAAGTGGCTCACAAGCCATGAGCTTGACTGCCCAGCTTTTTTTTTTTTTTTTGACTGCCCAGCTTAATTGTCAAGCACAGTAAAAATTTCAGCCTCATGGTTCTCTCATTCACCTTTCCTGGGTTACTCTCCTCTGAGCAGTAACTCAGGGATTCAGCCCATCTATCATTTGGCTCTACTGTTTAGGAATCATACACCTTGATGTCCAGCCTGGGAAACATAGGGGAAGTAAGATGAGCATTTATCCAACTTAGCCTGGAGTGACATGTGTTATTCTGCTCCACTCAGATTAAGGTACGTAGCCAGCCAAACCAAGGAATCGTGGGAGTATTTTGGTGCCATTGGTAAGCACTATGAATCTCTGTCACACTTTCTCCAAAGGTTATTGTAATTAAATGAGTCAACAGATAGGCCACCACCTAGAACAGTGTGCTATACCTAGTAGGATTACTACAAACATTCCTATCGCTCCTACCATCACTACTGTCCAAGTTGCACAGTTAGGCATGAGATCAAAATAGGATAACCAGGGTTAAATTCTGGGTTGGCAGAAGCAGCTGAAAAGAAAATCAGATACAATCTAGAAAACAAGAATAGATTTTAGAACAAGTGAAACATCATTTACTTGATGTCACATCATTATCATTCCTTTCCCTTGAATTGCAAGGACATAGGTAAGCAGTACGAGTCTTGAACTTCCAGATTTTGCTAATGAAACAATACCCTGGCCATCTCAGGGTCACCCATATCGGCCTTGTTCCTGCCCAGCTTCTTCATCCTCCTGAGAACTCAGTATCCAGTGATTTACCTTATCTTCCAATTTCTAGGTTTTCTGCTTTCTTTTTCTTTTGTGACTTTCCAAAGCTCTGCCCCCTTAATTGTCAAGGCTGTTCTTCGCATGAGTAACCCTGGAACTTGGAAGTACTCTCGCTGTATTATGAAGAGAGAAATCTCCACCGGCTACTGCTATAGATAGACTTCCAACTTGCCCTTCTGGCTTCCTGGCCAGGGCTGATTCATTTCCTTGGTGGCTAATAAATTTGCTACTCCTAGACAGAGCAAATATCCTCAATGATTTTGACATAACAGCATGTACTCTCAGAGGGCCTTCATCAATATTTTATCCTAGAAATCGTCAAAGAATTGGATCTGTAATGCTGGAGGCAAATGTCCTTCTGACTTATCTCTATATCCCTGTCTTGGGTATTTCAGCTGGGCTCAGCACAGCCATGCTGGGGAGCTCCCAATTTGTGGTGGGGTGTTCGTGCTAGAGAGATGACTTGGTGTTCTTGCTTTGCCAGGATTATGTAGTATTCTTGAGAATGTACCTATTCAACACAACAAAACCAAAGAACACTTAAAAACTTTGTGCCCAAATTGGCTGACAAAAATGTATGCATCATTGGGTACTTGCCAGTATGATAGTTCTTTATTTCAGTTTATATAGTGCTCATGGCAATCTGATGATATAGATCTTATTCACATTTTACACAAGAAAAAATTGAGGCATATTTAAACAACTGCCCTAAATCCCACAGCTCGGAAATAGTGGACCCAAATGTTCATCCTGAATAATCTGGGTCTGAAGCCTGTGTTTTTAATCCTTATGAGTCCTGCCACTCAATAAAAGGTAGTTAATCAATATAATGCACCTTGGATATTCAGTTGTCAGTTCCAGCCCTAAAATAGACATTTCAGTCATAGTGCACACATCACTTTGTTTGCTGTGATTTTATTTAATGTTAGCATACACATTATTTTATGTAGCTTATAAGCATTATCTTAGAAATAATGTTACAGTGATTACATAATATTACCTATGTATGTGCCTGTTTATACTTACTTATGTGATTATGTATTTAAGTATATTAAATATACATTTAAGTAACAACCATCCCAACAGTTGCTTAGCCATTTATTTTATTTTTATCTAACCCACAGATATTTAACAAATAACCTACTATGTACCAAGCAATAGGCTAAGTAACAGATGTGTAAAAATGCACTAGATCAGTCTCTGCTCTAAAGACATTCACAGGTTCCTAGGGCGATATTATAACTGGCAAATAGAGGTGATGAGTTTAGCTCTGGTGAGGTGAACCAAGTCTTCATTGTGGAAAATGAGTCAGGATAATGTAAGAGGATTCCTACTGTGCAGTCAGTGGGAGACTCATTGCTTTCAGAAGGGGTACAGACAGAGGTGTATTGGCTTTGGGCCCCAGGATTCTTAGGAAGTCCAGTCCTCTAATGAAACCATGAGCCAAGAAGGGTCTGCTGATTCTGGGGATAGAATTCCTTTTACACAGCAGGCTAGACAAAGAGGCAATGTGAATTCTTTGTATTTGAGTTATCTTTAGGCTCAGTATATTTCCTTCTCTGGGTAGTGGACTCATCATAGTCTGTAGCTCTTTTACAAAATTCATCCTTGTAAGTCCCTTCCATTTTTATTGCGTCTGTGACTTCAAAGATCTTTTTTGAAAAATTCCCACCTTACACTTCATGTTATGTCCATCTGCCTTTGCTGATTTAAAGCATTTTATCTTTACCCAGAACCTTAAAGAGCAAAATACTTAGAAATATACTTGGTTGCAATATCATACCTTTTTCACATTCCAATCTGTTCACCAACTGTACATATTATTTAATGTAACATTGTGTCTCCACTTTGAAAAATAGTGTCTGACATTCGAGTGCCTCCTGTGTACCGTGACATTATTCTCAATGTGTTATATGGGATGTCTCATTTAATTGTCATAGTAAGTCATTACGATGGCATGATTAGTAAACCCACTTCACAGATGATAAAACTAAAACCCACAATGGGTTAAAACACAGGCCTAAGTTCACATGGCTGAACAATGACAGAGCTGGGTATTTTGAATTTGTGTAGTTCTGACAGCAGTGCCTGCACTAGTCTATACACCTGCCCCTCAGTATGTAATAATGTTACAATTCTCCCCTATTAGAAGGCTGCTGGGGAGCAGTATGGAGGCACCTCTGTAATAAACTCAGGCAAACATTCTTTTACTCCTGGAAAATCCAGAAGGAGGGACTATACCACATCAAACATCAAGCCTACTCTCCTGTCTTGGAAGACTTAGCCTAGTATTCATAGCCCCAGCCTGTAATCTGAAGTGACCCAGGGTGCTCTGTGACCTACCACTAGTTGCTTTGTCCTTCATGGATAGCATGAGTGCTAAACATATTGGCCAGAAGCTGGGGCAGGTTGCCCTTTGGGGAATAAGTAAACAAGATAATGACGTGTGAAAGCTGCCGTGAAAGTTTACACAGCTGAGGGAGGCACTGTATCACTGTCCTAGTTGTATTCTGAGGAGATGAGTAGACTGGTGTAGGAAGAGAGTTTGGTAACCTATTCTTGGCTGCTCCTACCTGAATGGGCAGATGAGTAGTGGGGATGGAGCACGTACCTGGAGCACACTGCCTAGAGCCCTGTACAGGAGCTCAGTAGGGCTCCAGAGACGAAGCAACAGGGCAGACATTAGAGGCATAAAATGCCCCCCATCACTTTGATGGTATAGTCACAATGTTCCGGGGCAGCGGTTCTCAGCACATGGTACCCAGACCTGTGGCATCATTCTCCCCTGTAAGCCTGTTAGAAACACGACAGTCAGGGTCCCACCCAAGATCTACACCCGGAGCAATGCTGGGAGTTACAACCAGACCTCCAGGTGATTCTGGCGCAAGATGATTTCTGAAAAAAAAAAAAAAAAAAAAGAAAGATTTCTGAGAGCCTTTGGGTCCAGAGAAGGAGATGCATTTTTATAGTTCTCATTTTACATTCAGAAATTCAAAGTAGATTGCTTTGCTTGTTATTCTATAAATCCTATAATGTTCTTTTAGAAAAATTAGGAACTGCAAAATGAAAGTTTTAACAATATTGCCCACGTGTTCTGTCTCATACAGGAAGGCAGTCAACAGATGTAGGGGACTTTTTTAGATCATTTCTTGTGCAAATTATAAGACTAGGAGGGGTTGGCTTTAATTCTTGTGGATCAATCTCAGAATAACCTCATGGACTCAAGTGAGAAGAAAGACAGTGAGGTTGAAGCACTTGGTGCAGTGGTAGAGCTGGAACTTCCAGAAAAGGATGAGGCACCTGTGAGCTTCAAAGCCCCTGTATCTGCCATGAGTTAGGGCTCACAGAATGGTCCTAAAAGCAGTGACCTCAGCAGCTCTAATCTGCCTGTGACTGTTTTCCCCATCTCTCACTGTCATTAGATGTTACAAGATTTATGTCAGCTCAGAAATCATCCTGATGATCAGAATTCATACAGGACTGTCATGGGGGAAAAGGATTAATGTCTCAGTGGTTGCAGAAGTGGGAGGCTTTGAGGAGAGGAGAGGAGGGTAAGGGAGGGGAGGGGAGGGAAGGAGAAGGAGAAGGAGAAGATAGATGCTGGATGGGGCAGGTTTCAGCTCAGAGTCAGAAGGAATGCTTGCAATCAGAATAAAAGAGACATGGAAATGCTTATGGTGTTGAAGGCCTATAGCCCAAGACCTGTTGTTGCCAGGATTAGATTGCAATCAGGCAGAGCGTAAGCAACTATAGCCTGCAGGTGCATCCTCTGTGACCAACAGAGTGCCACCATTTATATCCAGAAATCTCACCTAAGGTCTGGATAGCAGCTAGCTGTAGATCACGCGGGCAGTGGTTGCTATGGTGATGTACATGCCCCCACCTCCCCACCACCACGCATAATTTTCTATTACTTGCTCTGACACTTGAGGTTGAGTGATAGGTGCCAATTATCATTCTGTTCATACTTTAATAATCCTGCACTTTCCTTCCTTGCTGTAAATAGCCTAATGGGTAAATAGCCTAATGTGGTCTTTCAGACTGTAGGTTCTAGAATTCGATTATTTGGGTTCAGATGCTGCCTCTGTCCCTTGCTGCTTTTGTGTCATTGGGCTAGTTACTAAATCCCTCTGGCTCTTGTATTTTCTTTACTTTAACGTCTATAAAACAGTTTTGCCTTTAGGAATTACTGAAATAATATACATAAAATACCCATCAAAGTATCTGGTAGTGAGTAACCATCAGTAAAAGCTATATTGTTACTACTGATAATTACTACTACTGCTATTCAACATTTATATTTTATACCTGGTGCACCAGTCTAATATTTGAGTTACTGACTATTGATCTGGTATCCTTTGTTGCTGCCCCCGTGCTCTATACTGTAGGCCTGAAGTCTTTACAGCAGATCTTGGTGTGGTTTTCTATCTGCAGTCGACATCTTATTTCTTGAAATGGTATTTTCTCAGATCCTGGCCACACCAAAGATTCCAGTTTCATGAATTTAAGAACAGTGCTATCCCTTTGGCGCATGGAGGCCTCGGCAAATGAACTGCATGTAGTATATTTCAAATATACAGTGAACTTTTAAATCTCTTTAAACATATATTACAGTAAAAGGCACGTTGCCATTCATCTCTCCCTTGTCTCAGACACACTTATTCCTTCATTCCTGAAACTTCCTGAAGCAGTTCTGGAAGTCTTGTTTGTGAGTAACTTTAGTTGGGCTGCCATGGCTAGCTTACTTCTCAATCGCTTACCTTCCATCGTTCTTTTGACTCTAAGAAAAGAGCCAGAAGTCACATGGTGCCACGAGATGAATAAGGTCCATGAGGGCACACTGTCATGTTTTTATAAGCCTGCCTTATTAGATCGCACTTGGCAGCAGCAGTTGCCGTATTTTTAAAACACAACTTGTAGTGACACTCATGAAAGAGGTCTTCCAGAAGTGCTTCACAAAGGGGCAAGAAGAAGGAGTAAAGGGGAGTTTTAAGGAGGACTAATGGCCATGTGTCTTTTACTATACTAATGTTTTAATTTAAACATTCACTGTATATTTTAATAATATCTCATACACCACTCATGGGGGGGTGGGGGTCTGGTCTGAAGCGTGTGTGCGCACACACATATGAGTATATATCTGTGTAAAAGTGCTTTGGAAAGTAGCCAGGGGATTTCCCATGATGGTACTTGTGAGTCCAGGCTGCATAGCTGAATACCCTTTGTATCAATTCCTGGTGCTCTTCTTCCTAGCTATTACCTGGGGCAAGTGCCTCAGCTTTTCTGACGGTTAGCTTTCTCCTGTGTGTGCAGCTCAGGTCAATGTGGACTGAGGCATATGTGTGTAGGAGGCTGGCATGTGGCACATGCAGCAGTTTTGTGTCTCTTCCCATCTTTCCTGAGGGAAAATGAAGGGTTTGCCATAGCATGAACTTGAACTTGAGCTCTCATGTGCTGATAAGGAGCAGATGGTCCCCATTTCAGATCACCCCAGAGCTCGGGAAAGTGAACTGATTATTCAGTGTGAGCTCTGCCCCTGGTCGCATGCTGTGATTTCAGGCACCTGTGCTAAGCTTCCTCAGGAACAAAGCTCCATCCCCAATAAGCATATTGCTCCTGCTATCTTGAACAGCACCTGACATAGGCAATATTGCGGGATGAATTTATATGTGGACAGATAGACAGGCAGTGGCCTTAGTTCATCAGCGGGCCAGGATGAAGCATGCTCATCTTAAACATGAGCAACCCCTCACCCCAACCATTCACTCAGCAGGTATTAATGGTACAATAGGCAAAACCAATGGCCTTTGGAATATGAAGCCATGGATTCCAAAGTCTGTGAACCAGCAGGACACAGTACCCATCTAAGCCTCAGTTTACCATTTGCAAAATGGAAAGAGTATGATCAAACTGTTGTGGGGATTAAATATGATTTCAAGCCATGATGGGGAACATAATAGATGTTCATTAAATATTTGTTTCCTTTCCCACCTCCACTCTTATTGTTTGAAAATGAAGGGAGTTTTGACCTCTGAATAATCATTTTTGTACTTGAATTATGTATTGGGGAAGTTCATGACTAAATATGTTTTTATGCTTATCATCATAAACACATTTCATCCATCCATCCATCCATCCATCCATTCATTCATGTTTACTTTTATTTATTCATTCACTCATCTCCTTCACAGGGACACTCTTTCAATGATCCCCTTTGTATAAGCACCTGTTTTATGACAAGCCCTTTATGAGGCCCTGGGGATAAGAAAACAGATAATACCTAATTGTCTACTTGAGGACTTTGCACTCTTTTGAGCAATGAAGAAAATAGGTCTCTGTGACACAGCATGCCAAGATCATGTTTGTGACAGACGCGAGCCTCCAGCTGATAACTGCTGCATCATCAAATCATTGTCAGCTTAGGTGATCTGCCTCTACTGAATGTCTCCCACCCACCTGGACACTGCTGTGAAGAAGGCACGGGGGTTCTTGCAGGAACTACTTTTAATGAAATGCTCTGCTAGGGGTTGATGGTCCAAGTTGCTATGGTTCATAGCTTACCACTTTTCTTTGGCTCCCTAAGGGATAAAGGACAGTGCTCTTCATTGTGGGAAGAGAGATAAACTACCCAAGTGATTATCCATCACCCATCCATCCATCCATCCATCCATTCTGTCACTCAAGAATCCATACACGTGTGCATGCATGTATGCATCCACATATTGTCTATGCATCCCAGCATCCATCCACTCAGCCACCTATCTATGTCCTGTTACAGTACTAACAGTTCACGGTGAAGACTCTGGAGCCATAGCCTCCCTGAATTCAAATTTTGCTTCTGCTGCTCACTTAGCTACATGATTTACATGACATTACTGAACTATTTTAGGCTTTAGCTTTCTTATCTAGAAAATGGGATAGTAAAAGTGGTTGTATTGATCACCTGTTGCTATGGAACAAGTGGTTGTATTGGCTACCTGTTACTGTGCTAGGAGTGATTGTACTGACTGTGTCTGTGAATCAAATTATCCCAAAATTTAGCATCCTGAAACCACATCACTTATTGTCTCCTAGCTTCTCTGCGGTTCTCAGTCACTCTGAAGGCTGCAGTCAAGGTGCTGACCTAAACAGTGATTTTAAGGCTAGGCAAGAGCAGCCTCCAAGCTTACTTGTGAGGGTGTTGTCAAGATCCAGAAACTGTTGGCTCGGAGGTCCCACTTATTTCCACGTGTTGGCTGGAAGCTTTTTGCTATGTTTCCTTTTGCTATAGATTTCTGTATTGGGCAACGTATAGTATGCCAGCTTGATTCAGCAGAGGGAGAAATAGAGAGATCAAGAGAGAGAACATCAGAAAGACAGACTTTGCAGCCTCATGTTTGCATATTATATTCATTAAAAGCAGGTCATTAAGTGCAACCCACACTGAAGGGAAGGGAACTATATTGGGGATGGGTGCCAGAAATAGGGGCAGAGAAATACTTGGCAGCCATCAGAAGCTGCCAACCATAGTGAGAATTAAATGAGTCATGCATGTAATGTATTTAGAAGTGTATCAGTGGTGCAACTCACACTTAATAACTCGTAGCCATTATTATGACTACTAGTACTATTATTTAGGCATTTTCAATAACTATTCATTAGATTTCCTACTAAACCAAAACACGTTATTCTTGTTGTTACTGGATGTCATGAAAGGGATAACCAGGAGCAGATGATTTATGAATGGGTCCTTCTTCAAAACATTTCCTGTGAACTGGGTGCTGGCTGTTCATTTGAAATATAAAGATCACAGAGTAAAAGATGAGTGTTGTAGTAATGTCAGCTAGAAGGCCCGGAATGTACACAGAGATCAACACTTGTTCAACGTGACTTTAAGGAAGGACACTTAAAGTTTGGAAAATTAGCTTAGCGTCAGATTTGACAGGAGTTTGGTATTCATCCACTATGAAGCCAGAATCCAGGAAAGACTTTTGAAATGAGGTTTGCTGTGGGAATAAAGGTATAGCCTAGAAGGGAGGGCATAAGCTGAAAGGCTCTAAAATCATATAAGAAAATTCGGAAAAGAGGTTGTTTCCTGGTTGTAATAGTCTGACAGAAGAAAATCCAGCTGAAATGCTCAACTATTTCTCCTTTGAGACCCTACTGCAGGGAGAGCCCATAAGGAGGGCAACCATTCGTTTCTTCCCAGTCGTAGTGATGTCTGGCTCCTGGAAAATAATCCTAAGAGCTCAGGGCTTATATTGATGGTCCTAATCCCAGCCCTAGTTCTGTGACTTTGGATATGCCACTTAACCTTCTGCATCTCAGCTTCCTCATCTGAGAACAGCGTGATTACGCCGACCTTAAATACCTTGACAATGACATGCACACACACACAAGTACTACTATTCACTGAGACCCTAAAACCTTCTTAGTCACTTTCCCATTGTGGAGATAAAAATACCTGACACCCACAACTTCAAGGAAGAGACATTTATTTTGACTTGTGGTGTCAGAGGGTTCAGTCCATGGTTGCCTGGCTCCAAGGCAGAAGGGTTGTGGTGGAAGAACCTGGCAGAGGACAACTGGTCCCCTGTGGCAGTTGGGAGGTGGATAGAGAAGGGAGGACCTGGGGACAAGAAAAACCCCTGTTAGGTCAGGTGCCCAGTGGCAAATGTTGATCAGGCCACATCTCCTAATAGCACATTCAGGTATAAATTTATCAGGGGGTTAGTCCATGTTCCAGTCACTTTTCCAAAGAGACTTTCAGGGGACATTTTAGATCTGAGTCATGCATGATAGAATTTATTAATTTTATGGGCTTTTATTGTTCCCATTCCACTGGTGAAGAAACTGATCAATAATTATGGGACTTGCTAGTAGTTGGAAGAGCTCAACCCCAAGCTGTTCAACTTCATAGCCCATGTGTCTGAACACTGCGCCAGATTTCCCCAAGGCTAAGTGCTTAGAGAATAGCTCCTGCCTCTGTGCAAATCAGCTATCAGAGGAGGCATCTGTGTGTCTGCCTGAGAAGGACACACACAAGGTGGCATACATGTAAGGGCTAGGTTGGACTCACCCAACTCCTTACCTAGCTCTAACCACAGATGAGGCACTTACTAAATCCGCTGTTATACAACTGAAAGTGTGCACAATTTATACACCCTCCCTATTATCGTTTACATGCAAAATGTGCCCCCCAGAGGCCAGGTGTTAAAGGCATAGTTGCCAGCTGGTGGACTTTGGGATGTGCTTGGGTCTGGAGGGGTATAATAGTTCATAAATCCATAGATGGATTCATAATTCAATTAATTTGATTGAATGATTGGGAGGTGTTGGAAACTTAGGAAGTGGGCCTAGTTGAAGAGAGTGAGTCATGGGGAGAGTGCCCTTGGGGGATATATCTACTTACCAGTGCCTCCGTCTCTCTCTGCCTCTCTCTCTCTCTCTCATTTCCTGTCCACCATGAATTGAGTGCCTTTTTTTTCCACACACTCCCTTCACTATGTTCTAAGGACTAAAACTGTGAAACAAGATAAACCTGTCCTCCTTTAATTGTTCCTCTCAGGTGCTTTGTCACAAAGATAAGAAGCTGACTAACATACTCCATAATATAGTATCCTCTGTCCTTGAGAATTTGCCTCTATATCACTCTGAATTATATTTAAATGACTTCCTGTGAGTCATCAGGCATTAGCTACTGATATTTTATCCAACACTAGATTTGGCAAGACATCAGAGGACCCCCCTCCCCCGAGCTTCTGGTTCATTTGCCTATGAACCTATTTTTAATTCACTCTCTTTGACGTCTTGGATAGTATTATGGGACTTGGAGGTGCTAAGCTGCTTAGCCACTTTCTAACACCACATCTGGAGAAGGCTTCTGCTATAGCATGAAATCATGTAGCAATTGAGGTTCAAAGTTTTAATTTGAGGATGGGAAATGTGCCTTGCTTCAGATGCTAGCTAAGAAGATGCTAGAACTTTAAAGTTCATGATAACAGGAGAATGCTGTCCTTTGGGAGTGCTTGAGTGACTTTAAGGACCATATTCTCAAAACCTAGCCTGAATGAAATGCATCATCCCAAGGCAGAAAATCACTGATTATCTATGAGAGGTGGCATATTTGAAAGCACTTTTTCTTTGTATATTCTTACTCACTTCCCAAATTTTAAGAAATGAATGTGATACTTCATACTTTTACAAGAAACTACAATTAGAAAAATGTGCCATTTTAAGAAACTATACAAGTCTGATCTTTAAGCAACTTGTAATAGGAGATGTTGACATATTCCCAATTATGACATCACATGAAAGTGACAGTGATAAGTTTAGACATCATATATAAAAGCTAGAGTCTTGTTTTCTTTTTCTTTTTCTTTTCTCCAATTTACTCCAATGCCAATTTCCCTATCTCAGTAAGTATCTGATTCATTCTTCTGGGTGCTTGGGTCAAATTTCTGGGAATCATCCTTGGCTCCTGCTCTCACTACTTAATCCATGAACACTCAGGAAATCTTGCCATTCTGCTTTTATGCAGACGGCCTCTCCTCTGTGTAATGCCATTCCTTGGCACTATCTCCCACCTAGAACATTCAGGAGTCTCCTCATGATAATTTTGCACTTTGTCCAATTTATTCTCCACCTGGCAGAAAAAGAGAGGCATTTGAAATGTGAAGTCTAAACATGCTCCTTCTCTGTCAGATCTCTTCAAGGGCTCCTGATCTCACTCAGAATAAAATTCACACATGAAACGTTCTTCACAAACCATAATTTTCACACCTGGTCACAGTGTCTCAACTGTGGGAGAGCATAACATATTTGGTTATTTGCCAATTGTTGGATGACTCTTCCTCCCATTAGCTAAAGCATACCTTAATGCACATAAACATTGGTCTTTTTTACATATCTAATGACTTATTCAAAATAAATTGTTAAAGGTGGAGTTAAGTTCATTGGGGTACGGAGAGAATTTAAAACTATTACCAGTTTAATTTCTTCAAAGTTCTTCCCAGTGCTTATTTCCAAAAACCATGTCTTGGTGTCTTTGTAAAACCATACTCTCAACTACAGTGAATTTTACAGGTTTGCCTTGTATTAGTGAGAATACAAACATTACATCTAATTTTTTCAGTGACACTGATTTGTTACAAGTGGCTCACATACCTTGTTTGCGCACCCTCCTTGGTAGTTTGTGGATTGTTGGTTGGTGCCCTCTGCATGGTGCATTTCTCCAGGAAAGTCCATTCATTTCTCAACCAATCCCATCACTGAATCTCTAGAGATTTTGGGATTCCTGCACACACATGAATGGGAGACCAGGTGGGTGAGAGCTGGTACGGGCTTTCACTCAGCCATGTGGTGACTAGAATGAGAGCACTAGTTTCTACCCACAGCTCTATTACAGCATAGCTGTGCAAACTTAGTGACACACTAAAATTCTGTCTCTACAACACTAACATGGGTCTAGGAACAGTGCCTTCCTATCTCCCCTGGCCAGAGTCTTCCTGTAAAAGTGTAATATTTTCCCCTTGTGGGCTCTAAAAATCAGTTCTCCAAGTTCTCATTTCTACCAGTACAGCGCAAAAGCAGCCATAGAAAGCATGCACGTGAACAGGTGTGGCTCTGCTTTGATAACTTTACACTGAAAGGGAATTTCATATAATTTTAACATGCCTCAAAAATATTCTTTTGATTTTTTTTCAACTACTTAATCATGTAAAACCATCTTGAGCTCACAGGTGAGATCTGGCCCAGAGGCTGAAGTTTGCTGACCGCTCTCCCCAGGGACTTGGGTGGATTCTATCCAAAGACACAGTTGACTGTATTTCCAAGCTCCATATTTGTGGATTCAACCAAGCACTTTTAAAACCACTAATACTTTTTTAAAAATTGCACTTCTGCTGAACATGTACCTGCTTTAAAAATTGTCATTATTCTCCAGACAATACAGGATTAGATATTGTGCTTAAAGTCTAATATGATTTGACATGTACCAGAGGATATGCATAAATTATATGCAAAAAGTGACAGATACAGTCACACATCCCTGTAATCCCAGAGCTCAGGGAGGCTGAGGCAGGAGGATCATAAGTTTGAGCCCAGCCTGGGCAACTTAATGACTTAGTTGAGACAAGAACCTATCTCAAAATAAATTAATGAATTAAGTCAAAAGGGCTGGGGGTGGAGCTTAGGTGAAAGCTTTGGGTTCTATCCCCAGTACTAGCAAAAAGAAAGTTGTATGTAAATATAATGCAACTTTATGTATGGGACTTAAGTATCCACACATTTTTAGAATCCATGGGGAGTCCTGGAATGAACCCCCTACAGACAACTGCGGGAAGGACTATTGTATTTTTCAATAACTAAGCTATGGCTTGACACAGATTAAGTGCTCAGCCTGTATCAGCGTTTTTCATGTTCTACTATTATAACTCTGTAATATATTATCAGGGTTGTCATTTTTTAAAAGTGAGGGCTAATTCTCCCCTTACTGACTTGCTGGAGCGTGGCTCAGGGATGGAATCGATGTGGACATTCTGGTACACTGTAGGCATTTAATGCTTTGGCCTCTTTGCCCTGTGTAAATGCAGATGAGACGCCTTCTGCTTCCTTCCTCCCTGCTCCCCACCTGCGCTTTGTACTCCTGTTGCTCTCTGCACACACCATGCCCTCTTTCACCTTTAGATTCTCATTGCATTTTACCTCTTCATTCTCTAAACATAGTCTGTCCTGTTTCCTCTCTGCACTGAAACAATGAATAATACTCACAGAGCTCTAAAACCTAAAAAGTCTTTACACATCCATCATTGTATTACCCAATCCAAAGTTGTTTTTTTTTTCTTTTTTCTTTTAAATGGTTCCCTTGCAGAATCCCGTCCAGATCTTTTGAACTTGCCCTTGAATGATTTTGAAAACCCCATTCCCCCCTAAACAAGACTGTTAACACATAGCAAGTTGCTGGCTTCCTTAGAATTCAAATCTCCAGTCTCGTGATAGTTGCCCTATAAAAGGAAAGGGGAAGGACAATGTTTATTCTTTAATTAAAGCCATGGTAACTACAGCTGTTGACAGTGTGGTTCAAACAGTTGTGTGGAGAGGAAGTGGAGGTGGAAGTGTGTCTGGGTGGAGGACCTGCTTTGTTTAGCGGTGTCACACCGTTTATGCCCCCCCTCCTGCCTGAGCCCTCAAGCAGAACTTTCTCAAGGGTCAGCAGGTTATAAGGAAAACTACAAAGCTTTGGGAGAGAGGCCGGCCTGGGGTACAACTAGCTTCTCCACTTACTGGCTGTGTCACCTCCAGCAAGCACCCTCACATTTTTGAGCCTCTATTTCTTCATCGGAAAAATGGTAAGTCTGTCATGCAGGATTGTGTTGGAGGAAAATAAACCTGCCTTTAATGTTTCCGATACCCAACAGACAATCAAGCCTGGTAGCTACTCACCAGTCCTGTTTCAGCTGAAGGTGGCTTTGAATTAAAGATGGCGAAGTAGATTTCTATATCATATACGATAACCTGGCTCAGGGACAGGCTCAGAGATTCCAATTATCAGAAGAGAGAACAAAAGCATTTTTTTAGAACAAAGGTCAGTAACCTTTCTTCTGTAAAGGCCGCAAAAGGAAACATTTTGGGTCAGGCAGACTATATAGTCCGTGTTGTAACTATTCAGCTTTGCCGTTGCAACATAAAGACAGCCATAGGCAAACCGAATGTGCATGGCTACAAACAGTACAACTGCATTAGGAAATCAGATGACAGCGGGAGCTGGCCTGGGGCTACAGCTTGCTGACCTCTGATCTACATCTTTGGAGTGCTGCGGTGACAAAAGCCCAGGACTCGGTGTGCACGGAAGAGTGTTCACATCTCATATCGTTTGCTGGTCAAGTAGATGCTCTTCAGCAAGTCAGCTGTCAGTTTCCTCACCTGAGAAGGGGCGTAAAAGTTGCCTTCCTCTTTGTGGATGTTATGCTAAAATTCAGGCTCACACAGCCACCAAGTCTGAATATTCTCTCAATGTTTTGAGTGGGTGACTTGCTACTGATCAGGAACAAAAATGGGAGAAACTGCACAGCAAGGTCCAGGCAAGGAGAGGAGACAGAGAGAGGCGGTGGGGCCTAGGGACATCTCTGACAGGGCAGTGATGAGGGTTGCAGCTCTGTGCAGATGAGGTCTCAGACTTGAGCTTTCTAGGGTGGGGCCTTGACTTTGCATCCAGTCTACCATGTGGTGCCCCCTCTTGAATATCCTGCAAGACTCTCAGCCTGACCTGGGCACTTCCGCTTCCCCTTACCTAAATCTGGATCCCTCTCTTTCTGTGGATCATTCCTCAGTGAATGTCTGTGTCTGTCAACCTTAAAACGGAATCAGGAAATGAAATGGCAACTGGATCTTGCCTGGAGCTTCTGCCATCTTCCCAGTCATGCACATAGCCTCACTTTGACACCTTCTCCTCTCTCCATCTCTCTCTCTTGGATCTGCTCCCTCCATTGCACGTCCCTTGTTACCATTTCAGGTCTTATTTCCTCTCCATTGGATCATCACACCTACCTCCTTCCTGGTCTTCCTGCCACCAATTTGTTTCTCACACAGTAAGAGAAAAAAATGTTACCCATTACTAGGAACTCTTTTAGAGCTCTAGGTTGTTCCCAGGATGAAATCTCAACCTTGAATGTGACTTCCCAGCTCTCTGTTCTCTCCAGCATCATCTATGCTATGCTGTTTACATGGTCTTGACCAGCTGTTCCCTAAACATATCCTACCCCTATAATGGGACACATCCATGCCCCATCTTCCTTTCCACCTTTTCCTAAATAAGTGAGCCCCTGCCCTCAGCATGAGTATCATTTCCTCTGGACACCTTCCTCATGTTCTGGATGCACCAGCTTTCCTTTTCTTGGTGTTTTGATACTTGTACTGCCCTGTGTTTGTAAATCCATGGCACTTCTTATAACATATCATCCCTTGAGTCTCACAAAGCCAGCTACTGTGGGTTCTGCACATTCCCTCCTGATGACCATCTCCTGTGGTTCCTAGGAAAAGAAGTTCAGTAGAAGTGACAGAGATAAACACAAGCTTCAGGCAAAGTCCTCTTGCCCTCTGAAATCCCACAGTATCTTCCCATATTTCCACATGCCCACCTCACAGATTCTTACTGCTTTAAAAACTTCCAGGAATTGTTTTATCAGGTATGGTGAGACATGCAGTCACCAAAATGCCTATCAGAAAAGAAGCAGTTGTATCAGTCAGGGTTTTACTAGAGAAACAAGTATAACACAAGATGTACAAATGTGTAAGAAATTACCAGATTGGCTTATGGTGGTCGGCCAAAGAGTTGTATGAGGAAGCATGCAGGTGGTGTCTGCACACTGAAGACTGAAGCAATCAGCCCAGGGTCTGGAATTCACACTGTTCCATGCAAGTCCATACCAGAAGGACGATGAGTCTGTGACGGAAGGCCGAAGGATCCAGGGTGGAAGCCAAAGAGTCTGCACTAGAAGCCAGGAGACGAATTCCAAGCTAAAGGTGAAGACTGGAGCTTCCTCCAAAAGGAATGTAAGTCCCTCTGTCCTTCCTCATTTCCCTTTTATATCATATAGGTGATGATCCACCCTAGGGTGGCTCCTTTACACACTAGGGTGTAGAATTGCTGAGCCAATTGCTGAGCCAAGTTTAGTTAAGCTTCTAAACTTCTCAAGTTGACACAATCAATCAACCACTACGGTAGTCTTTATACTCACATACAAATAGGAAGCACATCACTCCAGGAATGACCACATGGGGAGGTTCCAGGGTTGGTCTGAGAGGAAAATGTGGGTAACAGCATTTCTTGTATTTGTGTGTGTGTCGGGCGGGGGAAGAGCTAGGCAATGTAAACAGGCTAAGCAAGCTTAGTATTGGCTCATTTGTGTAATTTCAGCAGAGTTGGCCTTAGTTGTCTAGTACCTTCACTCTGGAATAATTAGGGGAAGGATAGAGTGGCTTGGCATGTGGGAACTCTATAAAAGAGGCAGTTGCTGGGCTTAGGATTTGTTGCTTTGCATATAAAAGGCATATTACAGAGCAAGTTGTTTACTATCTCCTGGAATCTGTTAACCTGGGAGGGACAGTCTCTTCTAGTGCCAGCAAGGCAAAGCAGCAAAATCAAAGACATACTTCATAAACTTGCTCTTAATTTCACACTTGAGCTCAGATCTCTTCCTCAGGCTGGATTATTCATCACATATAGCACACTATTCCTTTATATCATATAGCTAATAGCATTAAGAAATTATTAGAATTAACATTTGCATCCTACATTGGAGCATAAGGCCAGGTGGGCAGAGATGTAGGATATATTTTCTTCATTGTATTCCCAGCCTAATTCACAGTAGGCACTTTGTAAAACTTACTAAGTGATGTACCTGATCTAGGAGGCTCAGTCTCTTAGGACAAATGGAAATGACTATAATAGCCTTAGAGATTGCGACAGAACATGCTCGGCATGGCTGTGACACGTAGCTGGTGGGTAGTGGATGGCTTTTGGTAATATGAGAGCTTGGTAGTAGTTTTAGTCATATGCCATGTGAAATGCAAAAGAAGGTGCATGCATACACACATGCAGGGCTTCTCTCCACAAGCCCAGTGACCCTTGTTCACACCTACACATCCCACCTCCAGGAACCCTTCTCCTACAAAATAAGCGTGATCAGATTGGTCGGTATGCACTTGAAGATGTCTGAGGATGTTGGGGAGATTGGTGCAGGATTCAGTCTTGTGTTCTGTGCTCTTCACTCACTCAGCTGGGGGTCTCAATATCTCGATGTTCTGGTATTTACTCCTTAACAAATAGCCATCCCAGTACCTTGAAAATTCCCAGCAAGGAGTTTGGACCATGTTGCTGAAAGGCTTGAGTTGGAACATCTGGCAGCGTGTGGGGGTCATCCTGCCACTATGTGACCCTTGGCTCTCTTACTTTGTCAAAGAAAGGGACCTGGCTTTACTTTTTGGGAGCAAATGATTCTGTAACCATATCTGTCTTAATAAAGTAAAACAGGTCATGGCAATTTTCTATTTAAAATTATCAAGGCCATTTAAAAATTTGTGCCTACAGATGACAATCCTAGATTTTAGTGTGAAACAGCCTCTAATTTATTCATCAAATACCTGTTGAGCACCAGCTGGTTAGTAGGTACTGTTCCGAACAATGAGAATTCATGGTTAACAAAACCAGGCAAAATCCTTTCTTACCTTCCAGGAAAGGGAGGCAAGTGATGTTACATAAGCAAATAAATATTTACAGTGTTGCATGATGGGAAGACCTGGGAGAAGTAAGCACTGCATGATGGGAAGATCTGGAAGAGGTAAGTGTTGCATTATGGGAAGAAGTAAGAGGAGAAGGGATTGTGATGCACCAGGGAATGTGAGGATGCTCAGTTCTCATCACCACCCCCGCCTGGCCTCCTTCTGGCTCTTTCTACCACTTATCATGGGATCCACTTGTACTTCAGATGTACCAACCTTTCCAGCCTTTTGGGAGACTATGTAGGTTTCAGAGTATGTAGGTGCTGCTCTGTTTGAACTTGGGCTTAACCTCATTCTGAATGAGGATAGGGACTGCTGTAGTCTAGGGCTTTTGTGAGTAACAGGTGAGATGAGCATGTACAAGACTTGACCAGTGGTTTGTAGTCATAAATTTTTCCAGGTCACACACTGTACCTGGAATCCCGTCTCTTCTGCCTCCTACAGCACCATTTCCATCTCCCTTGTGTAGTCAGTCCCTCCCATGAGCCCTCTCAATGAGATTTTACTGTTTTCCTGACCACCGTTATCTCTGTGTCGCATCATTCCCTGCAGACACCTGAGTCCCTGGAGACCAAAAGCTCTGTTTTATTCAGCTTTGATTCCCTTAGCAGATCTTAGTGCACAGGGAGTGAGGGCTCTGTCAAAGTGTGTTACATGAATGAATGCAAGTGAAAATGTGAAGTGAAATGTATGTGTTTCAGGTTTCCTGTGAGTCAGGTTTCCAAGGACCCAGAGGACTAGACTCACACCGATAAGACTTTCTGGGATGGAGATTGATAAAAAGGTAACATGGAGCTGTGAGAGATGTGTGGTTTCTTTGGTCTTAAGTCCTATAGTGGCTGCAGTGACTGTCTAGGGGGACCCACAGCATGCTTCATAAAGAATGGAGCAACAACTCAGCATCCTTCCAAGATAGCAAGGTCTCCCATATGAACTCTGCTAACCTAACTCTGCGCCTAGCCATTTGCAAGGATTCTGATCCCAGGGTTGGGAGTCCTAGATAAGCATTATACTTTGAGGTAGAGGGTAGTGGAGTATTGGGTCTGAAAGGAGGCTACTATGTTTGCATTCCCCATCCACCAATTATCAATCTCTGTGCTTTTTTTTTTTTTTTTTTTTTTTTGCGGTACTGGGGATCAAACTCAGGGCCCTGCGCTTGCTAGGCAGGCGCTTATTCCACTGAGCTATATCCCCAGCCCCGAATTATCAATCTGATGGCATCAGTCTAGTGGCTTGAATGTTCTTTGTTTTTAAAATTGGTGCCTCAAAGTAGTTGCTCATATTACAAGATATAGGCATGAAAAGACTGATCAAGCAATATAGGCACGTGCCTTTCCTTTCAGTGAGCTAATAGCAATTAGTATTGTAACTATCTGACTACTTTGAAGACAACATTACCCAGGTAACTAACCACTGTAACTCTCCTATAATCTTGTTTTGAAATTTTATCCTATTGTTTTTTTTCTTTTCTTTAAAATAGAAAAAGAAGAAAGAAAATTAGAACCTTTAAAAAATTGATAGCTCATGCTTCCTTGGAAGGGTTGGCATAGGAACTGTATCAGACCAAGTATGTGAGAATATCTAGTAGCACTCTGACATTTCAGGATCACCCAGTATAGGTGAGTAGAGACAATGTGAAGGCAGAGAGTCAGAGATGCTGAGAGGCGTGAGTACTCCAGGAGTGGGGAGAATGGGAGAATTCCAAGTGAGATTGGCCATTTAGATAGTGGCCTGTAAGAGTTCTCTGTGGGCAGAGACTCCAGTGAAGTGTCAGGATATGGAAACTATTCCAAAGCAGTGAAACAGCTTGCTTAGCATTTCCAACATGGTGGTGCTGAGTGGTGTTGCTCCAGTTGGAAGCAGGAACTCTGAAGTTCATTTTCCCCATTAACTTTTTGCAATACCGCATGACTCTCACCTGCTGCCCTTCCTATTCCTCTTCCTCTCTCCCTCCCTTGTTTCCTCCCTCCTTCTTCCTTCCCTCCTTCCCTCCCTTCCTTCATCTAAGGACTGAATCCAGGCCTGTAATCATGTGCTCTACCACTGAGTTACATCTCCAGTCCTTTATATTTTGTTTTGCGATAAGGGTCTCATGAAGTTGCCCAGGTTGGGATTGAACTCATGATCCACCTGCCTCAGCTTCCCAAGCAGCTGGGACTCACAGGTCATTCTTGGTGCCTGCTCGGTGCCTGCTTCCCCTCTTAAAGCCTGTATTCGCTGAGGCATCGTTGTTTGCCTTCATTCCTTTTTGCTCCATCAGTTTCACCCGCCATCTTGGTTTTCATCTCTGCTGTGAGAAACAGTCATGAATCCAAATCCCAACCCTTAACCTTTCTCTGGAATCTCCACCTTGACCCACCATCATTTGAAAGCTATTTTGTGAGGGAGAGAATGAAGGTACCATAGAGGCTAATCACACACTCTTGTTAGTGGCCCCTAAACTTCAGCCAGCATCAGAATCTCCTGGGGAGATTGCTGGACCTCACTGCCAGGTTCCTGATATAGTGGGATGTGTGAGGCTTCAGAATTTTATTTCTGGCCGGGTGCATGCCTGCAATCCCAGCACTCCGAGAGGCTCAGGTAGGAGAATCACAATCTGAGCTGTTGGGTGGTTGGTGGCCAAGGGTGGCCCTGAGTTCCCAGCCATAGCATAGGGCATTAATAAGACAGAAGGGAAGTTGTACACACTAATCTCACCTGCAAACAGACACTTCCTCACTTCTGTCCTGTTATCTTCTTTCATAGTGAGGCAATGAATGGGGTTTATACTTAAAAGAATGGGGTGACCCAAAGGAATGACTCTCAAGAGGTGGGGCGTTGGGGCCTTGGAAACTCCTTTCCCCAGCCACACACTTATTCTAGAGACTTTCTATTGAGAGAAGCAAGGCTGGTCAAGAATGTCCCAGCTGTCAGGAGGGACAAGAATTATAAGAGGATTAGTGTGATCCACCCTGGGAGAGTGTGAAAAGGTTCTTTTCTTTCCTTTTCAACAAATTCTCATTGTCCCTTTGAGTTGATTCCTCTGAGCTGGGGATCTGGTGCCGAGTATCTGCCTCCGTTTCCACTGCCAGGAGTCTGAGGTGGAGAGCCTGGCTGTGGTCCTAAGGAAGCACTCACTGCGTGGCTTAGAGCAACACTGGGCACTCAATGGGCCTTCAATACGTATTGATGAGGACAAGCAAAGTGAATTATTCACCACTTAGCATTATCTTGTATTTCCTCTCTGGGAGGGAAGTGAGCAGTGTTTGCCAACAGTGGAGTCCATGGTGGGGAATCCTAGCTTGGTCTGCCGAATGTGCTTGTTCCTGCTGTTATAAAAACTAATGGTGACACCAGCATCTGGCTGCATGGTCATGAGGGATGCATCTATGTGACCTTGCATCTTGGTTCCCTCATCTATAAAGTGGGGATTCTTATAGCATAAGGCATCTCTGTATGAGCTGTTCTGGAAGCTAACCTGAGTGTCATGATTGCTTCCCTGTGGCTGAGACAGAACACCCAACCCGCATAACTTAAAGGAGGAGAGGCTTACTTTGGCTGTCAGTTTCAGTCCATGGTTAGCTAGCTCCAAGGTAGAAATAGCATGGCAGGGGGACAAGGCATGGAAAATACATGAACCCACGGCATCCAAGAAGCAGAGAAGAAAGGGAAGAGCCAGGGACAAGAATACACTCTTCTATGTCATGCCCCCAGTGAGCCATCTTCAACCAGACCAGGACATTCACTTACTCCCCTCCTCCATGGGCGAGTCCAGGGATGCGTATAGCACCTCCAAGATCGTCTTCCACACATGTGAGTATTTGGGGGTTGCCTAGACCTGAACCATAACTCTGAGACAACAAGAAGTGAAAACAGTGTGTTTGGATGGTGATTCTAGGCCATATTGTCAGGGCTGGAGAAGGGAGAAAAGAAAAGGAGGGTATCCAGTCACAGGTGAGTTAATACTGTGTGTTCTGATTCCTACTAGCAGCTTCTGACAGGCAAGGTAGTGTGTAAGAGCAAAGGAGGAGGTAGCATGTGTATACACCAACTCCTGTCCATTATTGGATCTAATGGGTGCTCCCATGACCCAGTACTGACAGTGTATGCTACCTGGGACCCTCACTCAGTTATGTGAACTGGCATCTATTTGCCTTTATTTGTTCATCCTTCTCTTTTGCTCCTTTACCACTGAAACTTCTCACTATCACTTCCGTAATCTCATGTGCCCAGCCAGGAGCACATAGCCAGTGCTCAGCATGTATCTTTCAGCTGGGCTATAATTAAACGTGTAGTGAAACATTCGATACTGAGAAGGTATTCAGTGAGTCTTCTAATTTCTTTCTTTTATTCTACTGCACTCTCTTGGACCAATGAAAGCAAGCACTTCATCAGGGTTTATTTGAACGCTGAGCATGACTCATAGCCCCTTGGTGATCAGAGAAAAGCTTATACCCTTTAGTTCTGATTCTTATACTCTTCCTTGGAGCACTTTGCAGTTTGAAAATCACTTTCAAGCATCCTCTCATTTAATTCTAATGAGACCCTTGTGGTTGGTGGGTGATCCTGGTGCCTTCCCAGGGGCACAGTGTAAACAGTTCAGCAGGTCTCCCCTGTTTCCAAGCAGAAGTGGCATGGCTGCCTGTGTAAATTAATTTCCACTCATTCGCTTTCCTGGAATAGTAGAAAGATTTGCCAGACTGACTAGTGATAGAGTCAGAAGTCAAGGAAATGTATCCTTTCACTTTGACTCAACACTCAAAGTATTTTCTCTGAATTGCTTGGGGATTCTGGAACTTAGGTTAAAGGATTTTGCCAAAGGTAAAACTGCAGGGCCAAATACTGGAACCTAATCCTGTTTCCCAGTGGTCCCTGATCCTTTTCGCACCTGAAACCCATTTCTTGGAAGACCAATTTTCCACCACATGGCAGCGAGGTGTGTTCTGGTTTCAAGATGATTCAAAGGAGCACACAACCTAGATCCTTTGCATGTACAGGTTGCGGTAGGATTTGAACTCCTGTGAGATTTTAATGTTGCTGCTGCCCTGACAGGAGGCAGAGCTTAGGGTAATGCAAGCAGTGTGGAGGAACTGTAAATATAGATGAAACTTTGCTCCCTTGCCACCTGCTTGCCTCCTGCTGTGTGACCTCACTCTTGTACCAGTCTGTGGCCCAGGGGCCGGGGGGCCCCGTTCTATACTCCATAAACCCATCTGTGTCCATAATACTCTAGATGCAGCAAGCACCAACACTCAAGATTTCCAAGCAGGTTCCCCTAATTAAATCAACAAGGCACCAAGCAACCTTGACTCATAAGTTTTCATAGTATGGGAAAGCAATCTGGTGCTGTCCTGAAGGAGTTCATGAAATTTCTGAGATAATAGAGTGAAATCTTCATAATAGAAAAATCACAAAAGTGTTAGGATACTGGGCAAAAGTGTTAAAGGGTATATATGTATCAAGGGTCTTTTAGTTACAAGTAATAGAATCCCAATTCATGAATTCAGGAAAAAATGTCTTAGACCATTTAATTGATTTAGGTAAGTGATTCAATGAGTAAATCCTGCCGTGGGTATCTGTCTCCTGTTTTGCTTGAAGTCATCCAGACTTCTCAGCAAAGGAAAAGATGGCCACAGGTTTTTCCAGCATTTACTCGCATCCAGCATAAAAGTTGAGTCTGTTTCCTAAAAGAGTTTCAGCAGATGTCCCGGGCTGTGATGTCTCATCTGTGGATCCCAGGATTGGAGTTAAACTTTAGGTAAGCACATGGACAGGTACAGTGTTTGCTTGTGAAAGAAAAGTGGGGTTGCTCCTAGCAGAAGGGACAGTGGCAGGCGATAAACAACAAACAAGCAAGCAAAAACATATTTTCTCCTTAAATAGGATATTTGAGGCATCCAGTTGTCCCATCTACCATCTCAGTACGCTTCAAACAGAATGATGCATTGAAGAGAGACACAGGAAGATCAGGGAGCCCAGCCTAAGACCCAGAAGTGGGCACAGGCACAGTGCACAGACACTAAGAAAATGGTTTGGCTTTATAGAAAGGTTGTGGGTAGTGTTTGTTGATTAAGCGCCTACTATGAGCTCCAAAGTAACACAACTTGTTAAAGTGGTGCATTTAGTGGAGGTTCAGAGCAAAAGCTCAGGGATCAGACTGCTTGGGTTTAGCCACCTTTTCTAGCTATATGACACTGGGAAAAATATAATTGTCTGGGGTTCGCTCTCCTGTTCTGCAAAATGGGATCAGTACTATGACCTTGCTTTGAGAACAAAGCCATTGATGCCTGAACAGTGCTTAGCATTGTGTCTTTGTCATATTAATACCCAACAAATCCTGGACATTAATTTTAATCACCCAAATTCTAGGAGGTCAGATTGATTAGTCTCTTTTTCCAATGAGGTAAGTAGTATTGCTCTTGCTAAATCCAGAGTCTATGGATTTTCCTCTTATTAGAAAGCTTTTAATTTGGAGAAATATAATTAAATAGCTAAGCCAAGGTCTACCTGGGTGGATTCTTCGGGGATATTTCTTTTTAACTCATGCTTTTGTTTCCGGTGGAGTGTGGGACACTGAATCGGAAAGATCTAAATGTAGGTCCTCTTTCTAGATGTGTTACTGATAAGCTACTCTTATGATCCACATTATAAGGTGAGTGACATTTTCCATTATCATAGCAAGCGTCATGGCCTAAATCTGAACTCTGGTCTTCTAGTTGCAGAAAGGGGAAATCATCCTCTAGGAATTTTTAACTCTTCAGGACTCCCAGGAAACACAAGGGTTAAAATAAGAAGGCAGCGCAGATTCTGCTATGCCCAAATACTCCCAAGAATTTCGGTAATATTATAAAACTAAGGTCTCTAGCTCTCTTTTTTAAATCAGTGGACAAATATCAGAGTCTATGTCACATACAGCAGTCAGATCCAGTGTTAAATGCATGAGTTAGGACAATGGCCCCCCCACTGGGTCAAAAGCAACTCTTCCTGCCCACTGCACCCATGGCGGGTTCACTCTTTATGGCAGGAGAGCGTGTCAGACACCCACTGATGTTGGCATGCATTATCTATTCCTGTGGGTTGGATCGCATTCTACAGCATTGAAGACTCTCTGGTCCGTGTTCTCACCTCGCTCTGGGTGACAACAGCAGCAAGTTGAACACAGCAGTAGTGCCATCCATTTGGTGTCTACTGTGTAACTGTGGCTGTGTGCTTATGTTCTGGTCTGCATGGTCGGTCTCACTGCCACCAAGATAGTGTCAGTGCCACTTCCCCTGTACGGCCTTCCCTGGACACGCTATTTAAAGCTACCTGCATCCTCCTCTCATCCCCCAACCTCCCTGTTCTTTGAGTTTGCTTTTCTCATTAACAGCAATCTCTACCTAACACAGTGCAGAATTTACTTATCGCTCCCTAATGTTGATCTTCCACACTAGAATGTGACTTCCACAGAGTGCGCTGTTTCTATTTTGGTGGCTGTCTCCAGAACCAGGAAAAGCAGTCGGTAAATAAGCGAGCCCAACATTCACAGCTTCCGTCTGGGGTTGCTTTTATTGTTCTCCCTAACTGACAAGTAATAAGACTGAAAGTTGGGGGGGTTTAGTCTGTCCCTTGATGTCATAAAACAGGGCAGTCCAGAGGTGTGACCAAAGCCTGCATGCCCTTCTCTGCAGCCCCTGCTCTCCAAGCATGATCTTGAGGGGAAAAGTCAATTGACAGACATCATTGCTTAAGCTTCCAGCATCCACTAAAATGTTATTTTAGTCTGGACACTGATGTCTATGAATAAAATTTAGTCCTCATTCAAAAGCACATTTGCTGTGACCATTTGGCATCCTGTAATGGCTTTAATTTTTATGGAGACAATGACACCGGCAAGGAGCAACTTTACCGCCCTGCAACAGCACAGGCATCGCAAAGGGAGGCTGGGCGGTGCTTGACGCTGACCATCAGGCATCCCAGAGTGTTGCTGTAGCTTTACTTAAAGGATCCAGTATGTAATTTTTTAGGTGGAGGTTTGTTTTGCCACAGCGCTCCATCTCAGGCTTGGCAATTACATTTTATTAAGAGGGAAGCATAAGGCATAAATCATCGATCAGAACCAGGTTGTTAATAGGTCTGGTTAAAGCGTCTGCCGGCTGGCAGGGCAGGAATGCAAATTGATGGATGCTTGGGCGCACAACTTGCCCAGGTAGCCCATTAAAGCAATGCTGCTAATAATTTCCGCTAATATTTATTGAGCTCGTTTCCTCTGAGCCTGTAAGTACTTTAACCTCGCAGCAACCCTAAAAGGAATATTCCCATACGACAGATGAAAAAATGGAATTCCAAAATGGTTAAATGACCGGCCGAAGTTTGCACAACTTGGAAGTGGCCAGAGTGGGGTCTGTACTCAAGGCCACATGCACTGTCCCCTCCCAAACTTCACCCCTGGGGATAAAAATGACAGTTTTTTGAGCCAGTGGCCAGATGTCTGGCATAGCCAAGACTCTTACCCCCCAGATGGCAATGCCTTTCTGCAGAGGGCTCCTAGGAAACCTGGAGGAGGCTATAGGAGAAACCTAGACTCTGCGAGATTGAATGTTAACCTGGGCCTCCAAACAGCTGAAAGTTGACCAGCATGGCCAGGCTGCCAGCTAATTCATCTGGCTTCGCCTGCACGCCTGTCATCCGTGAGCAGAGAGGTGGCAGCTGGGCCCGCTCACATCCTATTAACCTTGTCTGTTGGAATGACACCTGGCTGTGCTGAGGCCATGGTTCCTGTAATTAGGAATGTAAACAACTGCAGCTTCCTCCATCAGAACTGGCATTGTGCCTGCCTCCAGCTCCTCCTTCCCCCTAGCCTGAGCCTCCCGAAAGAGACGCCTCCCCGACGCTGCAGCCAGGTGGGCCAGGAGATACCTTTTGCTTGCAGTTGAGCTATTGCTGTTGTTTGCCCACACTGCCCCAGAGGTTTTCTACTGCCTGACCTCACATATATTCAGTTCAACCTCTCTTGGGTTGTTTATTCCTATTTTAGAGATAAGGACATGAGCCTTTGGAGAGATTGAATACATGACCTAAGGTGGCACAGCTAAGTAATTTGGGAGGCAATGTTGTCTGTTTTGTTTTGTCTGTATTCTTAAAAGTGAAACAATTCATGAAGTGAATGCAGAAGTGGTTTCGGGGCAAGGGGTTACAGGGACAAAGCTTTTACAGAATGAACACCCAAGTAAAGCACAGCAGATAGTTGATTGGTTGTGGTTACACAGTTCACATAGTTTGGTCTGCCCTGCTGCAGAGCTCCTAGTTATCTAAATATGTTAGTTCGCAGCTGTGTTAGTTACTTCTTTCCTTACTGAGACAAAACACCCTACAGCCAGAGTTAAGGGGAAAAGTTTATTAGAGGTTTCAGTCCATAATACATCTGTTCCAAGGCATGGTGGTGGGGTGGTCACAGTCCTCATGGATGAAGAATGGTTCATGGTGGACAGAATGTAGCCCAACAAGCAAAGGTTAAGGCAAGCCCCTTTCTGAACCTTATATTGTACTCAGCCTACCAAGATGAGGGCAGTGCCAAACCAGTCAGTGAACCGATTTAGTAATCACCCACCCTTAATCCTAACACCCTGAATCCAAGCATTGTACCAGTGACACTATAGATTCAGCCACCTCTGAAAAATCCTCACATGACTTCATGAGGCTTTGGGAGGACATCCAGAGCAAGCCATAATACTAGCTTCTGATTATTCAGCCTGCATTTTCATTTTTCTCTAATATTGTTATTTACAAGAAACAGTTCAAGTGAAATTTCACTTATGTTTGCAAATCAAGAAAAATTACATTACTTATGAGACCTGATTGGCACTGTCTGTTCCGGGTTTCTTCAGGCTTGTTGTTTAATGTACTTTTATCATTTTGTGTTAATCATTCAAAATCTATAGGTCACATTAAGGTTCATTTTTAGTTTTACAGTCTATAGGGTTTTGATAAATACAAACAATATATAGCCGGACACTGTAATGTCATATAGAAAAGTTTCCAACAGGCATGATGGCATATTCCTATACCACAAGCTGTTCAGGAGGTTGAGCCAGTAAGATTGCTTGAGCCAGGAGTTCAAGATCAGACTGGACAGAAGAGCAAGATCTCAAAGAAAGAATGAGAAGAAGGAAGGAAGGAAGGGAGGAAGGAAGAAAAAGAAAGAAACAAGGAAAAGAAAAGAGAAGGGAGAAAGGATATATGTCAATCTTTGATCTCATTAACTGTATAAATTTGCCTATTTCAGGATGGCATGGAGTAGTTTGTGTTTTTAAAGTTTTATTAGGGCTTATGGGGAATTCTTACAGGGCACAGCCCATGTGGCCTTATCAGAATGGCTTCTTTCGTGGAACAGTGTGCATTTAAAGGTCCTCCATATCTTTTCTGGGTTTTTTGCACTGAACTGAAATCCATTATCTACTTCCATGACAACTGATTTAGCCATTCACATGTTAAAGACCACCCTAGTTACTTCTGATTTCTGGCAATTGTGAAGAAAATTGCCATAAATATCCATGTATAGGATTTGTGTGGTCCTAAGTTTTCAATGCCTTTGTTTAAATTCCAAGGAATGCAACTGACAGATTATATTGTAAAAATATGTTTAGCTTTGTAAAATGTGGCCAAACTGTCTTCCAAAGTGCCTGTACCAGTTTGAATTTCCACCAGCAATGAATGAAGTTTCCAGTTTCTATATAAGGTCTGATAAAAAAAAATCATGTGTATTTAAGAGTATAGCTCAGTAGCACAGCACCTGTCTGGCAAGTGTGAGGTTCTGAGTTTGACTTTAGGTGCCAAAAAAAAAAAAAAAAAAAAAAAAAAAAAAAAAAAAAAAAAAAAAAAGGAATTACAGTGAAGGCACAGTATCCTTTTTTTTTAAAAATAAAAGTACAAAAACATGTTAACAAACAGACACCAACTGGCATAAAAAATAGTACAATCATAACTAATCTATAGACAAGGTGACATGGTCTCAACAGTGGTTATTGCTTTATCCATTGATATCTTCGAAGTGTAAATATATGAACCCATATACAGACATGCAAAATTAGTCAGACAATTAATCCTCTTCACAACAGAAAAAAAACAAAAACCAAAAATCCAAAGACAAAAACAAAACAGGTAAACAACAACAATAACAACAACAACAAAAAACCACCAATAGTTGCTGCTTTGCATATTGATATCTTCGAAGTGTGTGTTCAGGATAACACATACAAACATACAAGATTGATCAAATAACCCGTCATCGATTATTCCTTAGCATTAAGTGATATAATACAATAGTAGAACCATGTTAGCCTTCCTGCATATATGTATATTCATATATACATACATACATTTTTGTCTCTTTCTTTTCTCCTTTCCCTCGTCCCATCTGTTCTTTGTTTTTCAACAGATTTCCTTCATGTCTCTTAGTTTATATTCCCACGCTGGGGTTCTTACACCAGTGATACAATACGTTGCCTGCACATGTATTGCTGATTTATTTCACTTGTGACTATGGACTCCAGTTTTGACCACTTGCCTACAAAGTCCCCAAAACTGTCTTTCTTTATAGCTGAATAATATTCCATTATATAAAAATGCCACAATTTTTTAATCCAGTCTTCTGTGGATGGGCACTTGGGTTGTTTCCACATCTTAGCTATTACAAATTGTGCTGCTATAAACATGGGTGCACATATATCAGAGTGATATGATGATCTCAGATCTTCTGGGAAAATACCCAGAAGAGGAATAGCTGGTTTGAATGGAACCTCTAGACCTAGTTTGCTGAGAAATCTCCAAACGGCTCTCCACAGTGGTTGCACCAGTCTGCATTCCCACCAGCAGTGTAATAGAGTCCCTATTTCTCCACAGCCTCGCCAGCATCTGTTATTGTATGACTTTTTCATACTGGCCAGTCTTACTGGGGTGAGATGAAATCTCGATGTTGTTTTTACTTGCATTTCTCGAATGACTAAGGATGTGGAACATTTTCTCATATATTTATTTGCCATTTGTATTTCTTTGTCTGAGAATTGTGTATTCATCTCAGATGCCCATTTCTGGATTGGGTCTTTGAATTTGGACAGGTACAT
>PVLD010013994.1:0-53896 GCA_004027595.1 Dinomys branickii | reverse complement strand
TATTAATAATGAAAGCAATAATGCCATGGTATTAGTCATGTTATTGCTTTTATTAATTGGTTACTATTTTTATATAGCAAGGATATGTTTTTAAATCTTATTTCTCCTTCAAAGTTAGTATATAAAATAATTCTCAATTAATTCTTTTGTTTTAACTTTTTCTGGTTAGTTTGTCTGATATTCTTCCTTTAAACTTAAATGGGTACAGTGTAAGAATGTGAAAGTTCTGAACTTTTTCTCTGTCCTAAGGGTAGGATGGACCATCTATATACTTGAAGTCCATTACAAAATGTCTTTTTTTCTAATTAAAATCTTAAAAATATTTCATTATTTAGATCATCAAACAAGAAATCCTATTTTTAAGCAAATAGTAGCAAGTTTCAAAGTTAGAATTAAACAGGAAGAGATTTTATGTGAAACTCCATATAGAAAGCTTAGGCATAAAAATATGGATTAATATCTCCTTTTATGTAGATACTGCTTTTCTTTATATAATTATTTTTTTTATGAGCATTAGTGTCTTTAATGCCTCCTAAGGTGCTTGTTTTCCCATTTTTCAGACTATAAATGAACTGAGGAAATCAAATATCCTGAGATTCCAATTTGTTTCTCACATCGCAGCTATGATAAAAAAGATTTCACTTCTAATGTGTCTTCCAAAATCAAAACAGATTTTTAACTTTGTTCTATTAAAAAAGATATTTTCAAAGTAAAAATTGAAAAAAAAACAGCCTTGAGAAATACCTTTTCCATTTTGCCAAGTTTTTAAACATCTCCAAACTTACATCTGTACAACATCTGCTGTCTCCACAGCACAGTATCATTTGGCAAGCTCAGATGTGAAGATGTGTGTGTTGAACAAATGGCACCTCCTACATAACTGTTAGTATTTATGTCATGGTTCTGTTCTCATTGGGTACTTTAAGGAAAAAATAGAATGTTATAAAAATTGCACCATTTAAGCCTTTTTAAGATATATAATAGTTATGTTATACAACTATTTACTATATACATAAATTGTTAAATATTTTTGAACACATATATCAAGTCATAAAACTGGTGTTGATAGGTTTCATTTTCAAATGTGGTCCTCAGGAAGGGACCAAATCAGTAACTCTCTGAAGAAGTAAGGGGGCCAAACATCAGGGTACATTGTAAGTGTATGAAAAGACCCTGGGTTGGGATGTGAAATGGTTTAAAATACAGGAGGACAGTTAGGCTGCTTCAGTATATAACAGTAGGACCTTGGATAGTGGGACATGAGATCAGAGATACTAGGGTAGGGGAAGTTTAAAAGATAATATAAGGTCTTATAAATCATGGAGTTTTAACTTTCCTTTGGCAAACATTGAAGCATTTTGTACAAGGAGAAACATGACATTATTGGCTTTTTAAAATAGAACACTGTAGTGACTATGATGTGACTAGTCTTTAAGGAAACAAGAGGAAAACTAAGGAAGATCAACGAAGGGGTCAGGGCAAGAGCACCAGGCAAAACACATTAGAAAATGCAAGAGGATGTTGTAGCAGTAAAGGTAGTGATTAGACAACTTCCAGATGTGTTTTAAAACTAGAGTTAATAAGTGTTGGAATTGGCATTAAGGGAAAATATATACAATATTGGAAAAAAATGTGATCTTTACCAATTTAGTTTTCTAATACATAATCAAAGAATGCCTCTTCATGTCTGTAGTTCTTTCAAATTGTCCCTGAATTTGTTACATAGCATCTACTGCACAATTCTGGAACATATTTTTGTGTGTTTTCCTTAGAAGTGTAATAATTTTGGTTGTAGTTATAAATTCATTCTTAGTTTATTTTAGTTCACATTATACCTTGTATGTCTATGTATGTAAAGGCTTTACACTTAACTGTTATATATAGATAGATGCACATGAATAATGTTGAATCTGGACCTGTGTCTCTCATATTTAAATTAAAATAAAAATTAATCAAAGATAAAAATATTAAAACACAAACATTTAATATTTTGATATATAAAATAGGTAAAATTCTTGAAAACATAAGCATAGGCAATGATTTTCTGATTAGAAATGCAGTTGTATAAAGAATAACATCAAGAACCAACCAGTTGGAGCATATCAAATTAAAAATCTTGTGCAAAAGAAACAACCAAAAGAGTGAAGAGATAAACTATAAAATGGGAAAAAAACTATCAGCTAAACTTCCGAGAAAGGACTGAAATCTGGAATATATAAAGAGCTCAAAAAAATTATAACACTCCAAAATAAAAAACCAAATCAAAATGGGCAACTGAAATAAATAGGTACTTGACAGAAGCACAAATAGAGAGAAGGTACATGAAAATTGTACCATATCTCTGGCCATTAGAAAAATGTAAATTAAAACAAAACTGAGATTTCATCTTATTCCAGAAAGAATGGCTACCATGAAGAACTAAAATAATAACAAATGCTGGCAAAGCTTTGGGGAAAAAGGAATTCCATGTTATTTGGTTAGAAAGTAAACCAGTACAAGCACTAGGGACATCAGTAGGGAAATTCTTCAAAAAACTAAAAATAGACATTCTGTTCAATCCATCTATCCTTTCTATTATCTTGCTGAACTATAGCTATCATATTACAGTCATACATGCATATCCATGTTTTTACTTTTTTTTTTTTTTGGAAGTACCCAGGATTGAACTCATGGTCTTGTACTTCCCAAGCAGGCCCTTCTTCCGCTGAGCTATATCCCCACCCTGAGTTTTCTTTCTTTTTTTTTTTTTTTAATCCATGTGTTAAGCAACAAAACTCATAAGAGGAAAAACTTAGAAGCAGCCTATATGCCCAGCAATAAAAGAATGGATAAAGAAAATACATTTTGTACAATTGTGTACAATGGAGTACTACCTCCCACAAAGAAAGATACATTTGAGTCATTTATAGGAAAACAGTTGTACCTGGAGACCAGAAAGTACAGTGAAATAAAGGAGAGACTGAAGCTTCACTATTGCACAGCTTCTTCTCTTCTATGAAAAACAAACCACAAGTAAATTAAAGAACACGATAAAGGACAGGAAATAGGAAACAAAAATAGATCTTTTGCAGAAGGAAAGGGGGCCAAGAGATTGAAAGCAGGCGAGCAGAGTAGAAGAGAATGAGAAAGGAACTAAGATGCAGTGTGTACATGTACCATACGATCATTAAAATCATGTACTGCAAACACATGCCAACAGAATAAAACTGTAAATTGAACATCACAAGTTTAAAAATATGAGCAGCAACATAAAACAAATAGAAGAGAAAAGCAACAGTACAGCTTTTTCTTTGTAAAGACTAATGTAATTGAGGACTAGTGTCTTAGTTACTTTTTTCTGGTTACAGAGACAAAACTTACTGACGCCCACAATGAAGGAAGGAAAGGTTTATTTAGCTCAAGTTTGTGTAGGTTTCAGTCAATGATCAGCTGGCCCCATGGCATGGTGGGAGGGCAGACGGGCAGACGGGGAACAGTTCAAGTTGGCAGAAGAAAGCAAAAGCAGCAGGAGCAGAAAAGGAGAAAGTAAGCCTCTTTTCCTCCCTTCTATTGTATGCTGCCTATCTGCCCAGCGCACGCTATCTCCGTGCTCTCCTCCTCCACACACTGAGGGTGTTTACAAAGTAAGAACCTTGATCCCCCGCTGAGTTAAACTTCTAAACTTCTCAAGTTGACAGGATATGTCAACCACAACAACCAATTTTAAAGATAACCAATATAAAAGAGCATACGTTGTCTTCATTATCATTGCCTAAGTAATATCAGTAAAAGGTTACAAATATAAGACAGGAAGAAAACTTTTCCTGCACAATTCTTCCAATGAATAATCATGTAGTCACTGTTGTAATTAAATTATATTTACCATCTCTGTCAAAAACACACATAAATCACGACCGTACTGTGGCTTGCAAAAAATAAATAATATTCTTCTTATACATTCTTTTGCAAAAAACGTGGAATGGCTTTCCCTGGCCTTTCCATGAAATTACACTTTTCCTGTGAAGGAAAATATTGTGAAAATTTATAAAATAAGCTCTTTAATTAACAGACAAAATATTTCCAAATCGAATATTAAAGTTTAAGCCTTAAGCGTAAGCAATAGATTAAATCATAAACAAGTTCAGCTTTTAAAAGCTGGAAAAGTGATGGTCAGTCATTTATTACATTAATAAAATAGAGAATAAAAATACAATCAATGCAATAGGCAAAAAGAATAATATGGTAAAATTAAAAGTGGTTCACAGGTAAAGTTCAGCAAAGTAAGAATAGAGGAGAAATTCTACTGGCAAGTGATATCTACAAATGTTTCACTGAGGTTGTACCGTAGTGGTAGAATGCTTAAATATTTATATGTGGCCTTTGGTTTGATCTTCAGAACCACAGAATAATAAAAAAAATTACAAATATCCCACAGCTACCATACTTAGTTAATACTAACATACATTTTATTAATCAATGATAAAATATTGAAAACTTTCTTTTTTTTTTTTTTTTTTGGCGGTACTGGGGATTGAACTCAGGACCCTGTGCTTGCTAGGCAGGTGCTTATTCCACTGAGCTGTGTCCCCAGCCCCTGAAAACTTTATTTCTGAGATGGGAAATGAGATAGGCATGTCTGCTTTTACCCCTTGATTGAACATCATATAGGATGTCTCACTCATTGAAGAAGTACAAGAAAACTGATAAAACTACAAAAATTTAATTGTAAGGCTGAAAACTGTCATTATTTCAGGCTATCTCAGTGTACCCTGTAAAATTTAGGTAAATCTACAAATTATTTCGAATAAGCGAACTAAGCAAGCTTGCTGAATATGCGCACCCACAAATACACAGAGAAATAATCTGTTCATATTGCTTTGCAGGGCATGATAGGCACAGTGAAAGGATGAGATGTTTGACGTGTTTCCCCTTATCAGTGATACGTGATTCCATAGCGACATGCAAAGTTGCAATGAAAATACTTTAATAAATTATTGTTTATCAATCCTTACACTCCAATCTATGCTAGGTCACATTGTATGATTACTGTATAATTTTCTCTGAAGAACCCTTTGCCCAAACCATATTCTACTACATGCTGAGTGGCTACTTTCAGCGTAACACATGTAGATGCTAAAAATGTCTGCCTGACAACTAACTGAATAGATGACTATAATGTATTTCTAATATTTCTCAGTGTGTAAAATCTTAAAAATTCTACTATTCAATTTTCATTCTTAAGTCACATGACTTTTATTTTTTGATAGGAAGTGGTGTTTAAAGTTTGTTTTGCAATGCTGTGCTAGACCTCATGGTAGCACATATGTTAGCAAGTGTTCTACCATGGAACTACACTGCAGTCTTACTGATAAAAGTTTAATGTGTTTACTTTCAGTAATGCTGTCTATTACACTTTCTTCTCCCATCAAGGCAAATGTGTAGCATATTCTTTATGCAGCCCTTTGTTAGTCATGTGTGAAAGAACTGCCAGCCGCAGAGAGAAACACAATGGTGCTGCTGTTTAGAGCGGCGCTCGGAGTTTAACGGTCAATCAATCTGGCTTCCAATCCCAGACTTTAGTCTCATCACAATGATTCCAAAATTTAAAACACATTCACTTACCTTTCTACGCATTTTACAGTGAAAAATGGAGAAAAATAATGCCTACCCGGGAAGGTGAATGTAAATATTGCAGTGAAATCACATGTGCTAGCTGCTTTGCAAATGCCTAACATGGAGTATGTACTTATTGTTGCTACAGTTGCATGACCACAGTCCTTGTCTATACTTCCATCTAGGAGCTCAAATATTCTAAACAGGATCTTGGGCAGGGAAATCTGTTCAAAAAGGATATTTAGAAATAACTTTTCATCCAATCCTCAGTGGATGGACATTTGGGTTGCTTGTGGTACTTTTGTGTAATGGAATATTGCTCAGCTATAAAGAAAGATAAACTTGAGGCTTTTATAGGTAAATGGTTACAACTAGAGACCATACTCATAAGTGAAATAAATCACACCTGCATGTGTAAGCAATGTATTGTCTCACTAGTGTAAAAACCTGAAAGATTGAATAGAAGCTAGGAGGTATGATAGACATTGTGAAATGAAAAGAAAATGCTCAAAAGTAAAGGGCAACTGGAGTGTGGGAAAGCAGAAGCGGAAGAAGAGGAAATTGTGTATGTATGTATACACAGGATAGCTAACAGTTTTACTACTGTCTTCTATTTCTTTACTGAAAGGAACAGTTAATGATTACTTGTTTGATCAGTATTACATGTCTCTATTTGTTTTCCTGAGAAACCACTTTGAAGATATCAACACGTAATACAACAACCATTGTCAATTTCCTACCACTTTGTGTGTAATTCTGCATTGTTTGTATTGTTCTTATGCTATTTTGTAGATGGATGTCTGTTTGTTAATATGTTTTCTTCCTTTATTTTTAAAATAAAAAAGAAGTATGTTTTAAAGCTACAGTTGTAAGTACCCTCATTTCATTTAAAGGACATTTTTTATTTGACATATCTTGGGTTTAATAGGTAAGGAAGAATGTAAGGAGTGTTGCTGTGCTGTATCTCCATGGATATGGCATAATTACCTCTCTAGATGCAATACACGCTCTACTGAAGAGTATGGAAAAAGAATATACATATTATTTTAAATAAGATCTCCTTGATTCTTAAGAGAAGCAAATTAAAATTCGACTATTAGGTTTTTCATACTATATAAAACATTGAAGGCATTTATCAATTTCCTATGGGTTAACTTCACAGTTTCTGTGATGCATTGATCTTCACTGGGCAATGGGATTTTATTGATGAGGAATAACAGCTGATTAAAAGAAAAAGTAACTTTGATGGAATATTAGACATGAATTAATACAGTTAATATTAAAATATTTTTATTTTAGTGTGAAAGTTTGATTTAAAATTAAAAAGTAGCTCACCAAAACTCCTTCAAACAAGAGAGGGCATATAGTCATATCCTCTCTAGTTTCTTTGGCTCTCTCTTTGCCTAACAAAATCATAAAACAATACATTTGGAATCTCAAAGATTATACACACACACACACACACACACACACACACACACATTTATGAAACAAATATTTCAGTTGTGTGTGAGTCTGATTTAGCTCTTGAGCTGGAACAGTGTAAAACTTGAGTGTCCTGCCCTTTTTTTGTTTGAAATTTACATTCAATCACTACAGTATGAAGTGCCAGAAATTTCTAAAATGACGTTTATGTAGTTGAATTCACAGTGTTTAGTTTATGCTTTGTCCAGACAAAAATTATTTAAAATCAGAAAAGGTGAATGGAACAAATTGTCTGACATGAACTTTTCAGGCAATAGGACTTATAACTACTCATATGTTTATGTTACAATCTTTAAACTACAAGATGTAAAAGTTTGAGGGTTTAAAATACATATTTATTGAAGAGAATATAATTTCCAAAGATGCAAAATTGAATGATAGAAGTTTTAAGATCTTTCTATAGAGAATTGTTTAGAATTCTTGATCTCCTTACAATTAACAGTGAAAACTTGGGTGTGAACACCTGAAGACACCTTTTGTGTGTTTGTTGCTTCCTTCTTTTCTTATTAAGACAAAGCTACAAATTCCAGTTGACAGACTGTCTTCTGTCTTCTGGATCCTAATCCTTCAGGTTCTTTGTCTCTTTCTCTCTCTCTCTGTGTCTCTCTAATTATATATATATATATATCCATATATATATATATATATGGATAGATATAAAGTTAATTTCATTATATAATGTATAGTGTATAATATATGATATATGGTTTTCCCTCTACACATGTGTTATCTCTATATATACATTTATACACATTATATATATCATATATATCACATAAATATATATCACTGCAAAGATTATGATAACAATTTGTGACTCAGTTAGTAAGGACTGATAAGCACTTATTATAATCTATTTAAGATTATGCTACTTGTGTGCATATACAAGAGAAAATCAAGATGTGGTCTTAACCATGAAGGAATTTAAGAGATTCGACAACCACAAGTAAGCATCTTCAAAGAACAAAAAAACACCATGTAGATTTAAAAGTGTATAGATTTGATAAAGAATTTCACAGGAGAAAGTTAATAGAGGTTTTCTTAATTTGAAGGGACTCTAGGAGGAGAACTACTGACAGACCCATTGGTTTGGGGCGGGATAAGTGCAGGTAGGAAACACTGACAGAAGCCGTGTAGAAGAGAGTGACGTGGATGGGAGCCTGCAGCGAGAAGAAACAGAACTGCAGTTGCTGAGTCCCTGAAACAGGAGCTCAGGACACCTTCCCCATGTTGTTTAAGGGTTTCTACAACACCACCCTTGTGGTATGCGTATATATCTTTCGTCACACAAATGTCTGCAAGACTGAGAATTGTATAGCATTTTCAGCTGAGCGTGTAAATGTGGGTGCATGTGCAAATAAATAATGTAACATACATTTGCTAAATTGACTCTACAATATAAATCCTTTACACGTGATCATCTTGTGAAGGCATGAAAATTAATATATGAAAAGCGGGAATGTACAAGGACTGAAAAACATTTTATGACATGGAACTTGAGCTTTACTCTTTTAAGCTATCAAAGTGAATTTTTCTCTCAGGTGAAGTTTACTTTGAAGATCACAATAGGCAAGGTACTAAATATTGCTACTCCCTACAGTCTTGTTTTGAAATTTTGTACCAGTGTTTTTATTGTTATTTTTCTTTAAAATAAAGAAGAAAAGTAAATAAAGAAATAAAATTGCAGGGGAACATTTTTACAAAGACTTCTTGGCCAAAAGTATTTTAACACAAAACCAAAAATTACTAAGTTAAATCTTAAACTCTTAAAATTTTAAGGAAATAGTACAAAACCCATTTCTAGAGCCCTGACTATTACATCAGGTGATGGAAGGCATAACTTGACATGGATTCTTCAAGACTTCCAAAAGAAACCTCCTAGGTCAATAGGATAAAGTGTCTTCTCAAATATCAAAAATAGGTGAACTACAATGAATATCAAGTTATGTTACATTTAAGTAGTTCTAGGTCAGGGGAAATAGGGAGTAACACATTTATTTATAATATTAATGCAGATAAGGAAGAAATCTCACTAAATCATTTACCTGATTACTTCACAGGTTTGCTGGACACGTGTTGTTTGTTTATTCCTTAATAAAAATTCTAAGAGGCCTGTTTAATAGAATGGCATTCGTTTCACCTGGGATCATACATTTTGAGGCCATGACTGGTATTCAGATAGGCACATGTTTGATAAACCTAGGCTTAGAATGTGTTGTTTTGGTAACTTTTTTTTCTTTCATTGATCCAGAATTGCAATAATGAAGAAATTACATAGCTCAACTTTTTAATTTTTTTTTTTTTTGCTGGAGACTTCCCTTTCCATAGTATCCCACCACCACCCTGAAAGTATTGTTTATTGTTCAAATTCAGGACCACTCATTATTTCCTATTCCAAATTCATATTGTTTACGTTACTTAGTATTGAAATTATTTAGTAAATATACTGCATTTATTTAAATAAATAGGTATCTTGTTAGCTGATCTTCCAAGCTGATTTTGAAATGATTGACAGCAAGCAGACACATATTATAAAATAGACTCAAACAAGAAATCACCAACAGAAAACCTGTTAAAGTGCACTCCATCTTGTTACAGAATCACTTTGCAGGTCTTACTACTTAGGTCTCTAACACTTTGAAACTTGTGTGCAGACGGTGCTTTGTCAAGTTTGCTGGGAGCCTGCAGGACACTGTAGGACCCGAGCCATATCAGAAGCCCCATGGTGTCTTTGCTAATGTCACTTAGCTGTACTGTCAGAAGGTCAAACTGTGTAGCGTCAGGTTTGGCACAGGAATTGGTCCCCGCTCTAGCACAACATTGCTTTTACCAGTGCAGTGGTACTCAGTTCAGTTACATGCTGAAAATTCCTCTGTTACAATGAACATTACTTGCATTGAATTACCTGAAGATTTAGAAAATAAAAGCAACAATATTGGAAGACCTTCTTCTAAATTGAGAAAATAAAAGTATGAATATTTACATATTCCACTTACTTTCAAAGTATTCCATCTGAATCAACGTTTATCTCTTGGTAAATGCCATAAAGACGCAAAATTTCTTCCTGAAGCTACATGCAGTTACCTTTAGAAATTGTGTTAGGAGGCAAAAAGCTATACAAGAAAGTTGTATTTAATGACTGACATTGTAAAAGCCCTGCTAGATTCCATGTTAATGTCAGAGCAACCTTGCCATAGGTGCCCTACGTGATTCCCAAATACCTGAAAATCATATATTTGCAACATCTTCACAGATGCAAGGGCATGGAAATTATCCCCTGAGATTATCTCTATAATCTACTGCTCTTTTCCCTCATGCTGAAAGCTATCGCAAACAAACAACAAAAACAAACCTGCAAAGTTGGTGGGTCTGTGGTATCTTATCATGGCCCAGAATCTGAGAATCCACACCATATGGGAACGCTTACTTTAAATGATGTAATTACAATGAATTCTTAGACCCACTTCTGAGGGAAATATATAACATTTAATGAATAGCTAATCAGTGTTCATTGTGTGTAAACTGTATATTAGCTTTTCCTTTGTCTTATATTCTTAGATATTGGAACTATCCAGATGGAGATTATGGGCTGGCAGATCTTCATATCTGTCCTGCCTTTTACCACTTGTCCTTGCTGGCTGTCCTCTTTTCAAATTTAGTTTTTCTCTGAATGGGCTGTTGCACTGATGGCTCTTGGCAGCAGCTGAGTGCCAAACCTGCACATAAAATGAATCCGTGGGTCCAGAAGCACAAAAACAGGACCTATTTGAAATTATTCTTTCTGCTTTCTGGTTACAGTTGTAGTAGAGTTTAAGTGCAATAGGTAAGGACAATAATTCATTTTCACTTTATGAGAAATCTTTATTTTCAGCAACTACTGTTTGGTTGAATTCTTTTCAGATTATTCTCTGTAATATATGCTTTGGATATAGTAATTCAATATTCTCCTCTCATCCTAAATATTGTGAAGGAGAAGCCAAGCCAGAAGCTTCTGTAACAAATTTTGCATTAATGTGTTAAAACTTAAGGATATTGTAGTGCAGTCAGTATTTTCCCATACAGGAAAGGAAAAGACTATACTACACATCTTTTTTATTTCTTTTTGAGACAGGGTCTTGCTGTTAAGTTCAGGCTGGCATTGAGCTCACTTTCTAGTCCAGGCTGGCCTCAAACTCCCAACAATCCTCCTGCCTCAGCCTCCCAAGTGCTGGGATTACAGGCGTGTGCTGCCACTCCAGGCTGTACTACAAGTCTTATCACAATATTTTCTCCTCATACTATTTCTGTACTATCTCAAAGATAAAAATTCTACTTTATGCAATTAAGGAGATGGATTTTGGTGTCCACTCAACTTAGATTCACTTTCTAGCTTTCCTTGAACGGCAGGAATGTATGTTTTTTGGGTCAATGATTTATGTAGTATTTAAGTCCCAGGGGGTCATATATAAAACAAAAAAAAATTATTTCTTTGAAGGACTGAGGGGTCATTAACACAAATGCATAGCTGATATAGCACAGCACAATGCTTATACAGAGGAGGACCTCAAAATATGTCACTATAGTTAGGATTGCTAATGGAATTTTCATCCCTGTGTTCCGCCAACTTGAGAAAGTTGTTTCTGAGTAACGAACTCATCCTACTGCAATCATTTTTTTTTCTTCAGAGCAACATAAATTTAAAATATATGGCATTTCTAGACAGGGTAAAAGAATGAAATATTTAGGAACACAAATAGAATACACTTTTTAAAAATATAAGCCTTTGTTTGTTATCTTTGCCTTTACTATTTAACAACTCACTCCAAATTTAGTGGCATGGAGCAATGACTTAATTTTGCTTGGAGTAGTCAGAGGGTCAGATGTCCGGAAAGTAGTACAGGAGCTTGGCTGTTTCTGCTTTACAGCGTCTTGAGACTGAGCTGGAAGAGTTCAGACGATTCAGGGCAGTAACAAGCTGGATCAGAAGTGCCATTTCCTAGAGGTCTTCTCTGCTCACAATTGTGACTCAGGTGAAACTATCTACAAACCACTGAAACACAGCCTCTGTATGTAGTGTGGGCTTTTCACAGCATAAAAGCTGGGTTCTAATAGGGAATTTCCTGAAAAAACTTCCCAACAGAATAATGTTCCAAGGGAAGCAGGGAGATGTTCTGTAGCCTTTTATGGCCTGGTTTCATGTGTCATATATTGGTCTATTCAGGCATACTTTCTTGGGTCAAAGCAGTCGAAAGCCTATGTAGCTTAAAAGAGATATCTCTTTTTGCAAGAGGGGTTAAATAATTTTAAGGTTATATTTTAAAATACCATATTTTCTCCATTAATTATCTGTACTTTGATCATTTCCCTTTATGCCTCCTTCACCCTTTATTATTCACTGTTACTGTACATTCTTAGGGAGCACTCCTGACTCAGCTTTTATAGAGGTCTATGATAATACCTAGCATGTTAGTTCTAGAATATCATACCTTCTTTCCTTTGTTCTCAACATTGCAGCCTCCTTGCTCTCTGGCGTTTCATTCAAACGCTTAAAAATGACGTGTGATGGAAAAACATAGTGTGTTTAACATTTTAAAACTAATTATTATAGTAATGGATATATAGTCAATAATGGCCATTCAAACAGTTCTCCTTATTTGGAGCACTCTAATCCCATGATTATTTACACTTTGGGAAATAGTTCTGAAAGTCTACGAAGGGTCACCTTTCCCAGAGAAGCTCATACTCAACCACAGGCTCAAGTCTGTTCATTTGTACATGTTTTCACTCTCCCCTTGGGGGTAGTGGAGATTTTCTTTTGAGACATTTCTATCCAATTTAGCTCCATTGCCTTTCCTCACACAGAAAGCCATTCCAAAAGCACAAAATACTAAACCTCTGAGTGTTAATCTTCATTACCAAATACCAGAAAACTCAACAGGAAAGAATCATAAATATAAGAGAAAAGAAGACCTCGTTAACCTACCAGGAACTCCTTTAGCAGCCAGCTTTAACCCATTCTCATTAACACCAAATTAATCTTCATGAGATGCAGAGAGGTTCTTCTAAAAAAGATTCAAGATTCTTTAACCCAATGAATCCACCTCAAATTACTCAGTGTGACATTTGACAGCCTTCATGGTCTTATTCTGCCCTATATCACATCTACATTTCTCATTCTTCAAACTAACTATATTCAACTAAACAAACTCAACCTCTGCAGTCTTGAATCTTTTCCCCTCCTCTATGCATATGCTCCAGCAGTTCCTTTTAGCTTGACTCACCCACATGGCCAACCGCTGTCCCTGTTGAATAAGACTCAGTACAGAATATCACCACCCATGCAGCACTTACCCGTCTCCCCTTTTCCTATCCATGAGGCAAAGTGGATCTCTCTCTCTCTCTTTCCTCTGAACATCCACTGTATTCTATCCTTACCTTTCTTTTGCGACTTTCCATTTCCTAACTAATGCAATAGTTATTTAAATACATATTTATTTCCAGGTATTCAATGATGCAAAATCAATATCTCATAGATATAATGGAGAAAGAGAAGATCAAATAAAGAGAAACTAAATACGGGAGAGTGCTAAGGGAGTGAAGGAAGAAGAAAAGGCCAAGAGAATAGGGAACAAACAGAAAATCCAGAGGGCAGATACAGAAAGGAAGAAAAGGTAACTCTTTGCCTTTCAAAGGCACTGATTGGAAAAAATCAGCGAAATCTATTTTGTTAATATCAGTAACAGTTTATGGCAGTTTTACTGATGTTAAATAGTGAAAAGCATCATCATTTTGTACTTTGGCCCAGACAGTAATGAAATGTAAGCTTTAGAAGTGCACTTCAAAATATCTTCCAATTCTTTAATATAATTTTGTCCTTGAGGCTGATATTGTACCCATATAAACCATTTGACCTCCTCTTTAGCTATTTTATGCATTATTAGAGTACTGTGCGTTGCTTATTAAAAAATTTAGAAACAGGAGCAAAAGACTTAAGAAAGACTACTTTATGGATGCTGTAGAGAATTAGAAAGAGCGAGCTGTAAATGCAAACAAATCTGGATAAAAATCTCTTCCGTTTGAATCTTCCACTCTCCAGGCACCCAGGGCCACCCTCATTCCATAACCTGATTGCATTCTTTCAAGGCAACAGTTCTCAGAAACCCCACTTACGTACTGCCACAACTTTTAGTCAAAAATGGTTCAGGAGGAAACAGCATGATGGTGTGAGAGTAGATCTATGGATTCTTTTTCTCTATCCCAATAGATCTCTAATATTTACCCATCTCAGATAGGTACAGAATCCTGAGCTCCAAACTGACCTGAAATGTGGTTTGGCCTGCTTTTTTATATCTTTTTAGACCTAGAGACAGAAACTTTCCACATATGCAATTTTGAACTCTGGATAAGGGCACCTTTATGGTTGTAAGTACCTTAAGTCAAGCCGTCAATAACTATTTTATACTCTTTGCAAAGTTACGGCATCATGCATCTAGCTGGCACTCATCAAAACTGCCACAGAACCAGGCATTAGTCCTTTCATCTGAACTGTGCCTCTGCTCACTCTTACATTTCTTTAGTTGCTGCTCCATTTCGTTCAGAAGTGAAATCTGGTCATCTCCAATAATTGATGATGCTGAAATAAGTCATCTCATGAAAACCTTAGCAACTGTGACTTTAAATTTTGTTCTCTGCTTGTCAGTAGCCATTATCCAGGCTTCTGGTCAAAACACCCCAAAATGGTCAGATTGTTCCCATGTGATACCTTCAGTAAATGTGTAATGGAGAGCAATTTACCCAGTCATCATCCCTTCCCCATCCTGCTCCTGCCTTAGCAAGGTAGGAGGCTCTGTAGCACTCACAGCTGTGGAGCAGTTGGTAGTTTGCATTGTAGCTCTGCACTCTAGGTTACCAAGGGTGACCTTTATGGCACCCAGAAAAAAAAAAAAAAAAAAAAAAACTCATGTTGATTTTCTTTGCCTGACGATAGGAGTATAATGAAGGTAACATGGGACAGCTAGCCAGAAAATTGAAATTTGAGACTCAGATCTACCACTTGTGCACTATATAAGGCTTAAAATATTCAGCAGCCATCTTTGCTCATCTATACAATGGGAGTATATAGCATGGAATGTTAAAGTTACTAGTCCCTCATTTTGTCCAGCAAAGGAAGTGAGATAAAAGGAAACAGTTTTGTAAGCTATTGAAAATCATATAAACTTTTGCGCTAAACAGCTAACGTAGTTCTACAAATTTACAAGTTGCGTTTGTGAACCAGCATAACCTAACCTTGGTAAATTAGCAGGGTCAATTAGGAAGGAAAAAGTTATACTTTCTTTTCTATTTCAGTATATCTTCCCCCTCCTTTTCCTGTGGGAGATATGCCAGAAACAAACAGATGGTGTTTGTTAAAAAAGAAAAGGTAATTTAATAACACCAAACTCGGGTCCTTTATAACTCATTTGAAAAGCACAAAGCATAAACTGCTTTCCTCTTTCTCGGTGGTATCAGATCATTGCTCCACCAAAAAGGTCAACATGGGAAGACCTGTAGTTTTGTGGCCTCTTCTCAGAGCTACTTTCTGTGTTCCAGAAGGCTCTTCTGAATAAAGAAAAAGTGAAATAAGAAAATATTTCCTGCTCTCTTCTAATGTTTAAAATGGAATGGTTGATCAAACATCAAAAAGCAAATATATTTCAAATGGAATATTAGAACTTTAAAGAAATCCTACACTATAAAACATCCCAAGTCAAATCTTCAATATTTTCTAACCATACAGTGATGCCTCTTTCATTTTTCTTTGGTAGATTAAGCCTTATCAAATAAGAACAAGAGCATTGTCTGGGTTGAATGACTATGGCCTTTGCTGGTTGTAGTGTCTCTCAGCTCATCATTTTTCTCCTAGTGGAAATGATGATTTCCACAAACACATTTGGAACATAATGCCCTGTAGCAGCAGTGAGAGCTGGATGAACTGAGTGGACCATGTAAAACAGACGTGGCCATTGGAGCCAAGTGACTAGGAAGCATCCCCCTGTGTCTACAAGGAAATCTTCAAATACTCCTTTTATAGAGCAAAGTGACAAAACCGCAACATGTCCTTGATAGAGGAGTCCTTAACAAAAGGAGAGACTTACGATGCAACCAAGTTTACACTCATTTTCTTCTTTTTCATAGAAGACTAGATCTCTCTTCTATTGAATCATTCTGAGGAAAGTTAAATGATAAAGGAGGTCTACTTCACTTAAACATGAGGGAGTTTAAATTGATAACGTTCTTAATGACTCAGTTCCAAAGTGACATAAGTAAAATTGATTTGGGCAGATATCTTGCTGCAAGCCTGAAATGACACCAAAATCTCTGTCTTGTATGTGTATGTCTGTATATATGCACATACAGATTTTGCACATATACGGAATACATTTATAACTGAATGTAAATTGCGTCTGAGATATATATTTTTTTCAGAAAGTCTTTCCAGAAAGCAGTAATATTTCAGCAGTTTTCTTTCATTGCCATCATTATATAGCTAGGATATACAATATATCATAGTCATTATTTTCATGAACAAACATGGATTTAAAGTAGAAAAGAAAAATTTCATCCTAAAAAATATATTAATCCCAGAACCTAACTTAATGACTTATTTTTTGTATGGTGGTTTGATATGCTAGGGTTTCAATCTTAAAATGAATAAACAAATAAATAAATCTGAATAAACCTTTTATAATTCGTTAAAGCACAGGGTGAGCAATGTTAGCACGAGACGGGGAAAACACAGCGCTAGAAAGATATGTGGAGCTGTCAGTAATTCATCAGAACCAGCCTACTTTAGCACCTAATCGTTTTTTCTGTGCTCCTTCTTTAGAGGAGAGCAAATCAGAACGCCAGTGCAGTAAATTCTCACAGGGGAAACCATAATTCTATTGATGTGCTTCAAGATGGCTTTTTGTTTTCAATTCTGCAAAAGCAGATCGATAAAACTAATGCAGGTTCTTTCCTAAGATTTTTCTTCCCCATTTATAGTTAGGAGACTTGGTAACACTAGTTTAACTGATTCAGCACTGGCCAAAGTAATAGAGTGAGCCTTGGTACACATGTAGAATGTAAGTATGAAACAACAGAATAGCAACAGTGCTACAAGGAAGCAGTTTGGTTTACCAGTTGAGCATGTGAACTTTTGAATTAAATTACCTGGATTTGAATCCTTCTTCCACTCCCTAGTTTTGTGATTTCATCATGCCTGACTTACCTCAAATGTTAAATGAGGATCATAAGATAATTAAGTGAGATTACTTATGTGAAACTCTCTTAGAAGCTTGAACATATTCCAAGTGTTCAGTACCTGTACATGTATTCTTACTTTGATGAAGTAACTCTAATAGTTTTGCTCTCTGTTCCCCCTAGGTCTTGCAAAACAGGAAGAAATGATGTCATCCCCGGAAAGAAAGAATTAGTGTTCCGCAGCTGCCATGAGAAAATACATTTGAATGTAGATTTGGAAAGAGGTTGAGATACAAACGTGGAAGAAGTCTATGAGGCAAGGGAAGCATCTTTAAAAACAGATTTTAACAACCGGTCTATTCTTTTATATTTATTACTCTGCTAAGAGCTGACAGAAAAGGAAAATATAATACACTCACTGCATAGGCTGAGGAGGCCTGAGGGACATGTTAAACCAGTCAAGATTTTCAGATGCTAATTTTTTTTTCTAATCCTCATTTAAATTTTATTTCCTTCCCCCAAACAATTCCCTTTTTAATTTCAAATAGTAATGTATTCAATTAGTCACTTTCATGTTATTTTCAAGAACTTTCTAGAATCACCCTAAACCTATCCTCTCTATACATGCCAATTATGGCTCTTCTGAGTAACAGAATTGATACAAATATTTACTAGCTGTAGGACGTGGAACAGATAACCTCTTGTCAGAGGTGCCTGTAACTGATGTTGCCTATCTTATGTGTAAAAAAACCAGATATTACCGACCTTATGAAACTGTGGGAGGAAAAATAATGTTGCAAGGATAGTCCAACATATGCAAATTGATAAATGTAATGTGTCATGAAAAAGGGAAAGACAGAAACCACATGATCACACCAGAGTTGCACAAAACACTTCCAAGAAAATTTAATGCTTCTTCATGATAAAAACCTTAAAAAAAAAAGCAGGTACAAAGAGACTTTACTGGAATCTGAAAACATGATCTACAACAAACCAATAGACAGCATCATATTAAGTGGGGAAAAAGTGAAAGCTTTCCCTCAAAAATCAGGAACAAAACAAGAATGACCACAATCACCCCTCGTATTCAACATAGTAATAAAAAACATCAGCCAGAAGAACCTGGAAAGATACAGAAATAAAGGAATAAACATAGAAAGGGCAAAAATTAAATTATATATTATTATTATTTGCAGATGACGAGATCGCTTACAAAAGAAGACCCAAAAACGTATGCTAGAGCAAAGATAATCCCTTTAGCAGGTGCTGGGGAAAGTGGCTATCTATATGCAGAAGAACGAAGCCCCAACTATATCTCACAATGTACTAAATTAAAATCAAATGGATCAAGATTATAAATATTAAAACAGAAACACTTAACCTACTATAAGATGAAATTCTTGAAGGCATATGCATAGGCAAGGACATTTTGAACAGAACTTCACTGCACAAGTAATAACAGTAAGACTCAACAATTAGGATTATATCAAATTAAAAAGCTTTTGCACAGCAAGGGAAACAATCAGCTTAGTGAAGAGATTATCTACAGAGTGGGAAAAAACTTAACCAACTATTCTTCAGAAAACTAATATTTAGATTATATTTTAAAAAAACCCAAAAAAGTTAGACAGCTAAAATAGAACAGCCAACCAAAGAAGTGTATAGAAAATGAATAGGAAGTTCTCAGAAGAAGAAATAGACACGACTAAAACTCCTATGAAAGAAAAGTTCAAGCATCCCTGGCCATTACAGCATTGCAAATCAAAACACCACTGAGGCTTCGTCAACTCCCGAAAGAATAGCTACCATCAAGAAATAAAAAAATAAGAAGGCTAGAGTTTTTGTGGTGAAAAAGGAGCACTTCTACATTTTTGCTACAAATGTGAACTAGTACCACCATTGTGGAAATAAGTATAGAGATTTCTCAAAAACTGAAGATAAAAATTCTATTGATCCAATGATTCCCCTTTCAGGTATCTTCCCCAAAGTGCTAAAGACGTCATACTACAGCAAAACATGCATAACAGTGTTTAAATCAGCACAGTTCATAAAAGCCAGATCCTGGAAGCCTATATGTCCATCCAATGAATGGATAATAAAAGTACTATCTATACATGTTGGAATACTGCTTGCCTATATAAAGGACAAATATGAGATATTTGTAGAAAAATACAAAGAACATATTAAGTGAAATAAATTAGACACACAAACATAAATATAATAGAATTTTCCTCATTTGAATAATATAAATTACAAATGAACAGAAAAATAAAAGATTGGTAGAAGGAATCAGGGAGACAGATCTTGTGTGAATGGGAAGGCTTTCAAGAGACTGAGGGGGAGTGGAGCGGGGAGGAAAATGGGGGTAAAAAGTTTCAAAATACATCATGCCCATGTTCCCAGTATCCCCAAAGAGTACAGTCAGGATGCGCTGTAAGCACGATCTAAATTATAATAATAAAATAATAGCAGTAATACTGATGATGACATGGGGAAAGAGGGTCTCATGATAGAGAAAGGGAGGTGGGAGTGAAGAAAGCAAAATGAATCCAGACAAGTTACATGTGTGCACTCCCTGAGGGGAGTGTAAAGGTCAGGTCCTGCCCAGATGTGCTAGGAAAATAAAATAAAATAAATGTAAAGTGCTTAGCACCCAAGAAGTGAATAATGAATAATTCCTGTTGGTAGCATGATTACAATTTTGATTTCAAATTTATTTTGTACAGTCATTGTTTCTGTGATGTATTTTTCTCAAGAAGTGTTTTTAATAAGCTTATATGCAAATATTCTGATTCGATAAATATTCATTACACTAAACTCCTGGCTCACTGTGCACCCATACAATCAACCATGACTGAAAATGAAATTGATGGTGGAAAAAAGTTATTGAAAATAAATGTGACCTTAAGAAGAATTTTACTTTTAAGAGAATTTTAAGGGCTACAGGACAATGAGCGGAAAGTTCATGGTCCCCAGTGAATGTCTCCTCATACGCATAATTTTCCTTATTATAAACACTTCCCATTATAGTAATACTATACTGACAATTCATGAGACAATACTGACACATTGTCAAGTCTATAGTTTGCATGTGGTCATACTTGTTTGTACATGCCATGGATTTGGGTAGATACACAATGCTATGTATTCACTATTGCACTATCTACAGTACAGCGTACCTTTAAAATCCTTTGTGCACTGCATCTTCATCCCCAGTGCTTTTCCTGTGAACTCCTGGCAACCACCATTTTCTTTACTGATTTTTACATGTTTGTATTTTTCAGAATATCATATAATGGGATGTAGATAACAGATATTCCTTTCAGATTGACTTCTCTCATTTAACTGTATACATGTAGACATAGCCATAATTTTAGATTTATTTAATCATTGAAGAATATTTCTTTAAAGCTGTACCAAAGTTTGTTTACCCATTCACATAAAAAAGGATCATTTGGTTAAGGCAAATTTGTATTTAATTGTTACACATATTTTGTGTAGACATTTTCTAATAACTTGTATAAATGTCACGCAGTGGTGCCTTTTTGATCCCCATTAACAATGAGAATTCCTGTTACTCCACATCTTTGTCGGCACTGGGATTGCCAGTGTTGCGGAGTTTACCCAGTCTAATGTGTTGTGTTATCTCATTGTTTAATTTTCAGTTCTCCCAAGAGAAATGATGATGAAATTTTTCATGTGCTTATTTGCCATCCTGCTATTTTTATGTTTCTTAAAAGAGTAATTTGTTTCATTTTGCTGAATTTTAAGATTTTTATGTACATTTCAGATATGAGTGTTTTTACTTGTATATGGTTTGCAATTTTTATATTTGTGTTTATAACACTTTTGCCTATATAGAAAACTTCAGAAATTGATATAGGGAATTCCTATCTAGTATAAACCATATTTTCCTTGTTTATAACACTTTAGTGTTAATAACAAATAGCACTTTTAGTATGCAGCTTTTAATATGATATTTCATATTAAAATATTCATTAGGTCATGTATCACTACTTTTTGTTGTTTTTGTGTTGTTTTGATATTGTCTTCATTGTTGGTTTGTTAGTTTTTAATCTTTGAATTAAAAAGACTAAACCCAAGATCACAGCTATGTCAAAAAGCAACTTTTGTTATAAAAATATAGAAATTAAAACTATAATGTAAAATCTCATGTCATTACTACAATTAACAAAATTTTTATCCATCTTGTAAATGTTTTTAAGATAGGATTAGGTTTCAACCCCTGAGGCCATATCTTTTTCTACCATTCTATTTTATTCAATAGATGATACAAAATTGTCTCGTTATTAGACAAAATCTCCTGAGACCTTAAATGTTCACATTGGTTTTACATTGGTTACAAAAGATATTTCTTGGCAAGTGGTTTTTGGCTCAGATTTCTTATATTGAATAGGTAATATCTCCGGAAGATATGATTAAATTTTAAATCATTTTGGAGGTGTAGAATAATTATGTGTAGTAAAACACTGGAATCATGTCTTATGTTTTATTTTCTGTCTCTGGCTAGGAAATTCACACTCTCTTTTGAATTTGAATCCACATCTAAATTTGAGAATTTTGTTCTTTAAATTGTAATAGTAAAGCAAAATAGTAATGTCAAAGAATGTATTTCAACTGAACATGGCGGCACAAGACTAATCCCAGCACGCTGGAAGCAGAGGCCTGAGGATTGCCAGGAGTTCAATGCCGACCTGGACTTCATGGTGAGACAGTGTCTCAAAAAAAAAAAAAAAAAAAAAAAAAAAAAAAAAAAAAAAAAAAAAAAAAAAAAAAAAAAAATATATATATATATATATATATATATATATATATATATACTGAGAAACATGTTATTCCATAACAGGTGACTTCGCATAATTACTTCTGCATCATCCTGTCCCAACAAACAGGGATATAAATTATTATGTGAGAAGAACAATAATGTAAACGACTTGGGGCTTCAGTGACACAGTTCAGTGAGACGGAGAACAAATGAACTGCATCAAGCGCTGAGGCTCACTTCCTGTATTCTGTAATAAATACAGCAGTGTATTCATGCAGATTTCCTTTTTTTCCCTTTCATAGTGAGAGGCAGAGAAGTACCTAACATGTTTTTTTCTTTTTGTCCTTTCCCCTTTTTTTTCTAATGTTTTATTGTTGTGTCTCCATGTAGGCAGTACGTATCGGCCACATTCGCTGTAGGAAGTTCGTCCATGTGTGTATGTATAACTCATCTTCACTCTTTTTATGTGTCCTTCCCCCACTCTCTCATTTTCCTCCTTCCCTTTCTTGTTCCCCCCAATATTTGGAAAAGATCTCACTCTATATTTTCTATTATCTATCTCTTATTTTGCCCTGTAATTTATTTACACTCTGAGTTTCTCATGTAAGAGAAATTATCTTGTATTTGCGTTTGTGTGTCTGGTTTATTTCCCTTAATATTATGGTCTCAAGGTGCGTCCATTTCCCTACAAGTGGCTCAAAGTTATCTTTCAGTGCAGCAGTGTGTTCTTCAGTGTATATACGCACTACATGTTCTTTATTCATTTATCTGTTGTTGTATGCATAGGTTTCTTCCAAGATTTAGCTATAGTTGTGCTTCTATAAGCACTGACAGGCATATATCACCATAATATGTCTTAAACACTTTCAGGAAGTTGTCTAGAAAGGGAATAACTGGGTGTAATGAAATTTCTAATTTTTTTTTGAGGTATCTCCGTTCTGATTTCTGTAGCGGTTGTACTAGCTAACATTGCTACCAACAATGTAGAAGAATTCCTTCTTCCCTTGAAGACTCTCAGACATTTGCTATTATTTGATTTCTTGTTTGATGTTAGCTATTCTTTCTGGAGAAAATGGAATCTCAGTGCTGTTTTAATATGCATTTTTTCTAATGGCCAGAGAAGTTTAACACTTTTTCTTGTGTTGTATTTGTATTTCTTTTTCTAGGAAGTATTTATTCATTTCTTATGACTATTTTTATTGGGCCACTTGCGTTGGAAGGTCCAACGTTTTTGAGTGTTTATATAACCTAATAATAGCCCTCTGTGTGAGGTATAGCTGGCAATTGTTTTTCTCATTCTGTTGTTTGCTTCTTGTCCAGAAGCTTTTAAATGTGATACAATGCCATTTGTTGATTCTTCATTTTGTTTCTTGGGCAATTGGACAATTAAAGTCCTGTTCAGATATTCCTGCCTCTATGTCTGCAGTAGCTTCACCTATTTTGCCTTCTACCATAATAAGTATTTCTGTTATAATACTTAGGTCTCTGACCCATTTTGATTTTAGTTCTGTGCACAGTGAGAAATATAGGTCTAGATTCACCTTGTGTGCGGGTATGGCCAATTTTCCCAGGACATTTCGCCTCAAATGTGTCAGATTCTCCAAATAAAACATTTGAATACTCCTGGGATTGTCACTATTCTTTATTCCGTTCCGTTGATGCCCATGTTTGTTTTTGTACTATTACTACGCTGTTTTCAGGAGGGTGGCACTGCATGAAAACTTGAAATTCAGGACTGTGGTGCACGGGACTGCTTTTGTCTTGCTTTTTGGTACTCTGGATCTGTTTGGGTCTATATAGAATTGTTTCTACAGTTCTGTGAGGAATGATGTTGGCATTTTGATTGGAATGACATTAAGTCTATACATCGGTACTGTAAATATTGCCATTCTGACAATATTGTTTCTGCCTCTGCAAGATGAGGATTTCTTTCCATTTTCTGATGTTCTCTATAATCTCCTTTTTTCAGAGTACTTAAATTTTCATTGTAGAAGTTTACATTTCCTTGGTTAATTAATGTCTAAGTATATAACTTTTCTTGATGCTATTGTGAATCATACTGTTTTCCCAACTTCTCTTTTGGTGGGTTTATTATTGTTGTATGGGAATGCTGTTTATTTTTGTGTGTAGAATTCATGTCCTGGCACCATGCTAAATTTGTTTATTATCTGTAGGAGCCTTTGGGTGGACATTTTTCTCTTTTCTCTTAAGGATTATATTAGTTGTGAATAAGGATAGTTTGAATTCTTCTTTTCTTATACATATTCATTTTAATTATTTTCCTTGTCTGATTGTGCTGGCTGAACTTACATTTGATATATTGAACAGAAGTGGTAATAGTGTAATCCTCATTTTGTTCCTGTTTTACAGTAAAAGCTTTAACTTTTCCCTAATTTAATATGGTTTTGACAGCCCAGTTATTATAAATGGCTTTTTACATGACTGAAATAAATTTCTTCTATGCCTATTTTTCTCAAAGATTTTTACATGAATAGATGCTGGATTTTGTCATATGTTTTGCTTTATCATTTGAGATGATCATGTGGTTTTTGTCCTTCCTTCTGCACAAGTGATGTATTATATTTATTGATTTGTGGATGCTAAACCATCCTATATTCCAGGAATGAATCCGGATCTCTTGGTCATGATACTTGGTCATAATGAAGTCTACTTGTTCATAATCTCTTAAATTATTTATTGCATTCTGTTTAAAATTTTTTCCTCTACGTTCATTATAGAGATTGACCTTTAATTTTCTTTTTTTAGTTGTGTTCATGTGTGGTTTAAGAATCAAGGGAATGGCAGATTGTAGGAGTGATTTTTGGAGTATTCTTTCCCTTTATTTTATTAAAGAGTTTGAGAAATATTGCTGTTAATTCATTTTTGAAATTCATGTAAAATTTAGTGCTCCTAGGCTTTGCTTAGTTGGTAGGCTTTTATTATGTAAAATTTCATTCCCTCTTATTGCATTACTTGGGATGTTTTTATCTTCTTGTTTCAAATTTTGTAACTCATATGTATGTAGGAATCCATCCATTTCTTCGGGATTCTCCAATACATTGGAGTATAGGTTTTAGAAGCAGTTAATAATACTCTGGATTTTGGTGGTGTGTTCTGTAATTTTTTTTTTTCATTTCTATTTACATTGGTTTGGGTCTTTTGTAATTTCTAAGATTGATTAAGTTTTGTCCAATTGCTATTTTGCAAAGGGCCAACACTTTTGTTATTGTTGCTTTGTATTTCCTTCTCTTGATTTCATTAATTTTGTCTTTGATTGTTATAATTTTCATCTTTGCACTTAATTTGAATTTGGATTGTTATTTTTCCAAGACTTTGTGGTGCATCATTAGGTGATTTATTTGTGCTTGCTTGGTTTTTCTGATGTTAACATTCACAAATGTACATTTCTCTCTTAGGACTGGTTTCACTGTGTTCTATAGGTTCTGGTGTGTTATATAGACGTTATCATTTGATTCTAATAACTGGTTTCTTCCTTGATTTCTTCTGTGACTTATTCATTCTTTATTACTTAAGAGTGCATTATTTAATTTGCACATATAATTTTCATGGTTTCTTTTGCATTGATTGACATAATTTGCACTATAATCTGTACATATCCTTTTTTCTTTTTATTTTAAAAATGGAAGAATGAAAACATACTAACAAACACCCATACATTTACAAAATAATGTAGGATAATTTAGATTCTTTTTTATTTACTTAAACCTGTATTAGGGGGTAACATGTGGTCTATTTTGGAGAAATTTCCATGTGCTCCTGAACAGAATGTATATTCTATTGATATTAAGTGGGATGTTTTGTAGATATCTGTTAAGTCCATTTGTTTGAAGGTGTGTTTTAGTTCAACTCTGATATTTCTGTATTGATTTTTTGTGCCTAGTTGATTTGTTTATTTGTGATATTAAGGTATTTAGGTACTTCACTATAATTATTTTGATATTTATCTCATGGTTTATGTCCAGTAGTATTTGTTTTATCAAGCTGGTGTGCTACTGTTTGAGGTTTATTTATGTTATATCTTCCTAATGAATTGTTCCCTTTCACAAGGCATAGTGATCCCTTGGCCTTTTCTGATCAGTTTTGGCTTGAAGTCTGCTTCTCCTGACAATATCATTCATATATTTCCTTACTTCTGGGCTCCAATATCCAATAGGATATTTTTATCCACTTTTGATTTTTACTGTAGACTTTTTAGTTTTGAATGTGTTTCTTGCATATGATATTCCAGTGGATATAGTTTTGTATATGTTTTCGATGCAGTCTGCCAGTCTGTGTCTTTTAACTAATTACCTGAGGCCATTTACATCGAAAGATATTGTTGAAAGGTATTATTGATAATTAAGTTTATGGGTACAATTAAGATCTGTATAATGATCTTATTCATCATAGGGAATTTGTGCATGTGCATGAAAAATCTTAACCCATCTTTTTACCCCATTCCCCTCCCATCTCTTCAACCCCTCTTCTTATTCACAAAGTTTATCTTCCATTTGATCCTTTTTTTCTCCATTTTTTTCTTTTCCTTTCATCCTCCCAAATCCCCTTGCCCTATGAAAAATTGCTTCCTATTTCACAATATTTATTAGACATTTTGGTCCTTATTTACCTTTCAAATGTGATATTTATATATACGTGTTGGATTTGTTTCACTTAAAGAGTACAGTCTCAAAGTTCATCCACTTAAAGGTATTGGCTTATTTCTATCACTGTGTTATTTACTTGTTGTTGACCCCCCACATACACACACCTCCTGCCCAGCTACTTTCCTTACCTCGTATTCATTTCATTACACTTTAAGCATTACTGACTTTATTGTCTTTTTCTGGAATATGTTTGACAATTTTTGAAGTTGTGATTTAGTATTTATATATCTCTTAAGATTCCCTTTGCCATGATAAGTCTTTATTTCTCCAACAATTTTCCAAGATTGTTTTGTGCAATATGTTAGCCCTGTTTGGAGCTTGTTTTATTTTATGGTGTAAAACACTTGACTCAAAACTCTCCTGGTCTGTAAGGTTTGTATTGAGAAGATTTTTGTGATTATAATGGGTTTACCTTTCGAAGTTTACCTTTCAGTGTTTTTTCTGTAATAGCTTTTAAGATCCTCTTCTTGTTGGAATTGTGGGACATCAACTGTGATGTGCCTTGGAAAAGTTATTTTCTGACCATCACCATTTGAGTTTCTATAGGACTTACTTGTCTGTACGTTATATTCTTTCAACATTCTTGTAAAATTTGCAATTACTTTTTTCTGTAAACATGTTTTTAATGCCATATTTGTATTTTCTAATTTTTCACTGTTCTGATTTATATTTAGACATTTCCCTAAATCATTAGAAGAACGGAGGCAGGCTTTGGCGAAGGCAATTGGATTATGAGGATTTATAACTGTCATCTTTCAAAGAGCATGGGTCTGGTCATAAAAGTTTGTCCCTGGAAGAGTGACCTAGAAGGCTTTTTTCCCTCCCCAGCTCCTCCTCTGATGTTTCTCTATTTACCTGCCTGCACTCTATGAACATCTCCCCTCAGTCCTGCCCTGTCACCTCTGAGATGAACTTCCACCATTTCATCCTGCCTTGAGGCCAGCTGACTATCAACAGAGTCCCCTGAGAACTGTTAGCCAAAATGTTTCTCCTCTTTTAAATTGTGGATGTTAGGTATTATGTTCCAACGAGGAGGAAAGACACTGTGACATTAACCCATTCTAATTAATCTTCACTTGATCTTCTTTTTGTCATCTAGCAATTGTTGTTTCCATTTTCCATGTTGTCTTGGTTACTTTTCTCATGTTGCTGAGACAATATACCAGACGCTCAAATTGAAGAGGGAAAGATTTATTTAGCTCACAGTTTATGGAGGATTCAGTCCATACTCAGCTCGCTATAAGGCAGGGTGGCAGATGGCAGAGGGCAACAGTTCATGGAGGTGGAAAATAGCAAAAGCCACAAAAGCAAACAGGGAGAAACAGTAACAGCAGCCTCAGCCCTTCCCTTATGTTGTAGGCAGGCTACCCTCCAGGGTGTAACGTTCACACCCATAATCCCAGCATTGAACATGAATCAATCACAAATTCTAGAAGCCTGCCCCATGACTGCATGAGGCCATGGGGCATATCTAGACAATCCATACACATGTTCCCTTTATTTTTATGTTCATCTGAGTAAACAGTCTCCTGCGTCATCCCTATACTCCAGCTCTGACACTCTCCTCTCACATTGGGCACTTTGTGTTGCCCATATTTTGAGAAGAATTTTTATCATCTTGCTTTTTGCTTAGTAAATTTCATGGACTGAAATGTTTTGGTAAAGTAGCTATTCATGTTTCTATCATTTTGTTTAGCTCAGCTATCTTTTTATAGTGTTTTCTATGAGCTCACTGATCATTTTGTATTATCTGTTTTTTATAGCATCTTTGAACTTGCTGAGCACAATATTCTTATTTTTTTTGTCTTTTCTTTATCACTTCATATAATTCAGGTATGTGGTTTATGATTTCCTTCCCTTGATGCCCCACTGATCAGCTTTGGGGGAGCTAAGAGTTTTTGAAGGTATTTTGTTGCCGTGTGTGTGTGTGTGTGTGTGTGTGTGTGTGTGCTGAGTTTTGCAGGTTTATGCTAGTGGAAAGAATTTATTGCTAGTATAGAGACACCTTGAGCTAGTGTCTGATTTCAGTGATGACTTTGGCACACTTAAACTTAGGTTTTTTATCTATCCCAATATCCAAGCAACTCCATTGATTAAGAAGATTATCAGGCAGTATAAGAAATAAAAGGAGAAAGAAAAATTTGCAGCAAGGACAGAGTAAAGTTCAGGGGGAGGGGCATTGGCTCCAAAGTTCCAAAAGCAGCTCTCTCTTACAGAGTAAGTGTTTATGGTGTTAAAGAGAATTAAGTTAAGAACCTGCTATTCTCATGTTGGGGTCTTTGAGTCTGTGGTCACTTGTCTATCTCATATTTATTCAGCGTTACCTATGCAAGAGGCCGAGGACCCCTTCATCTGAAGTTTTCTTTTACAATTGGACAGATTTAGCGTATTGTATAATTATGGGGCACAGAAGAGTGTGGGTAAGCATTGTAACTCGTGACAACATGTGCACTGGTCTTTCTTTTCATGCAATGCAAATGAGTAAGCACTCAGTTTTCCAGAATGTGTGTAGCACTATTAATCACACAAAGACAAACCAGATATTGGAACACATTGAAGACCAATTAATAGCAATAAGCATGCCATCCTGGTCACAGCAACAAGATCAGCAATGATAGTGTCAGAGAGAAACCTGGCACCGACATACCATAGGAATTAATAAAAGCTATCCTGCAACACAGCGTAAAATTGGAGAACAGACCTGTAATTATAATATAGACATAAAGATAAAACAAGCACTGACACACAGTAAATAGCTAGTAAATGCTACAACTATACTTCTATTAACAGTAGAACAAAATTTAGCTATAATAGTATAGAGTTAACTAAATATCTAAAGACTAATGAAGCTTAATATTAAGACTAATAAGACAAAAGGTGTTTGGAAGCAGAAAATGGAAAGTAAAAATTTTTGAAAAGAAGATGGAAAGAAGGGGTAGAAAAATGAAGTAAAGCATCTCAATACACAATAAAATCTTTTAATATAATTAGATAAAAGTAATACCAAAAAAAAGAAAAAAAACCCAGAAAGCACTGTAAAATAATAAAAAGAAAAACATACGATTAAAAAACAAAAGTAAGAAAAAAGTAAAGAAAACTCCCAGCCCTTCAATCTACAAAAATAGCAGTGATTCCAAAAAACTCTTTATGTTTTTGAATGAGTAGTTCTTTCCTGGGACTGCACTATTGGAATGCCCCAGACATGGCCGAGGGGTAGTGCGTCTCTGTTAAGATTTATTTTGTTTCCGTGCTCACATTTCGGTACGTGAATATTGCCCTTTTCTCTTGGGAATGATTGCTACCATAGGTCTAGATTCATTATGCTACCTGTAGTTTCCATGCCCCTCTCTGCACTCGAATTCATGGCTTTCTTTGACTAGTCATGGCTTTCCTGCAGCCTGTGGGGTAGTGATGTGAGCGCTCTTCCTTGAGGTCATCCGTTCATAGAACCTAGGCTCTGGCAACTTCTAAGTCAAGATGTATTTCTGCTCATGTTGGTGGATGGGGAGGGGATACACTACCGAGTTCTGCGCTGAGTGTAGGCAGCAGAGTGGGTATGCAAGTCTCAGTCGGTCTGCTGGACTTAATATCACCAGTGTCAGACACAGCACCCTCCAAATGTTCCCGAGGACTGACCTGGCCTCTTACCGTGGATGGAGGGAGCCTGTGCTCTTTCAAAATGATTGTAAAATTCTCAGGGGTATACAAGTAGCTCTTGCCCTCTTAACAGCTATGTTTTACTCAATTTACCCCCCGGTTCCTGTAGTGGTGGTCCCACAAACACTGAACAGTGGTGGTTCTGTTGTTCAGTTTTAAGTGAATAACACCCTCATTAAATGGCTCCTGATTAAATCTCCCCAGATATCATGGATGCTGCTCTGGATTCCTTGTGCAATTCTAACTTGCTATTTAAAAAACTTGACTTTCACAGTAAAACCCCACGCTCCTTTTGGAGTTTAATATAACCATGGGCTTTTCCTAGAGCTGGAACTACTCTCTCCGTCTACTGTTTCTTCCCAGGGCTGCTGGCCATCTATGAGGTTAACTTGCCTTAGTAAAGACAGGTTCCTCTCCCCAGGAGATGGGGATGTTTTTCCACACTGCTACATTCTTTCCTTTGCATTGTGCTCAGCCTCTCTAGATTCTCTGTAATTTCTAGTTTTCTTATCAACTCCCTCCTGATTTCTGGATATCTACTTTTGTTTTCCTTTCCTTCACTTAATTGGTGTTTTATAGGAGTTTCAATTTCAGGTCCCAGAGAAACTATATTTTGCAGCTAGTGTTTGCCATTGTTTTCATGCTCAGAGATTACTTTGCATAACTTTCTCTGACCTTGAGAGGTCTCTCCGGTAAAGATGGCGGCCAAGTGAAAGTTGCAAAGGTGCCACACTGGCTCTGATCACTCTTCAGGAGAGGTTGTTACCTGGAAACTGAGAAGATCCTCAGAGAGGCCCAAACAGAAGGGTAGAGCACGAGCTCTAGGGGAAAAAGGCCCTCGTTGTTCTTCTTCCTCAACATGGGTCTCATATTTGGAGCTTATTGAGATTCCATATATATTTTAGGATTTTTACTGGATCTGTAGAGAATGTCATTTGAATTGTTCTGTGGATTACATCAAATTTGTAGAACAACTTGCATGATAGGGACAAAGTAAAAATATTAATTTTTCCATTTCATCAACATGAGTGTCTATTTCATTGTGTGTGTGTGTGAGAGAGAGAGAGATAGAGAAACAGAGAGAGACACAGAGAGAGACAAAAGGAGAGAAAGACAAGCTTCTTACATTTGTTTTATTACAAATAAATATTGGTGAGGATGCAGGGAAATAAGAGCTTTTCTCCAATGTTGATAGGGATGTAAACTAGGAAAACCATTGTGGAAATCAGTGCAGAGAATCCTCAAAAAAACTAAAAATACAAATTCCATTTGACCCAATTATTCTCCTTCTAGTTGTTTCCCCCAAAAGTTACAGACATCACGTTATAGTAATACATGCGTGCAATGTTTATAGCAGCACAACTTATAATAGCTAAATTGTGGAAGCAGCCTATGGTATATGTCCATCAACAGGTTAACGAATAAAGAATATGTGGTGTTTACTTGCAGCACAATACTGCTCACATAAAGAAAGATAAACTTGGATCATTTGTAAAAAACTATGCACCTTGAGACCATAATATTGAGATAAATCAGACACACAGGCTTAAATATCATATTGTTTATTTTCATAATACACACAAATTATAAAGAACAAAATAGGTAATAGCAAAACTAGAATAATAGGAAGTAGGAGAGATCTTTCTCAAAAGGGAAGAGGATTAAGAGATTTTCTCAGAAGGAAGCGGGGCTGAAAGGGAAGTGAAAAGGGTGGCAAAGCAATGAAGATGTGTGTGGACATGTACCAGCTCCACACAAGGAATGGAAATGTTGTGTACTGCAGGCATGTGCTAAGAAAATTCATCAAATATTTTGAAAATAAATGTATTTTACAAATGTTTTATAATTTTCTTTACAGAGATCTTTCACTTCTTGGTGAAATTTGTTGTCAGGTACTTTTATGTTTTGTAGCTATTGCAAATAAGACTGCTATCCTGATTTCTATTTCAAATAATTCACTATTTCAGTATAAGTATAGCAGTTCTACTGAGGTGGTGATTTTTTCTTTTGGCAAAAAAATATAAGTAGTGTTCGGTCTTACTCAAATGTGGGGAAAAAAAAAGTTGATCTCAATAGAAATTGAGAATGGGCTGGGGATGTAGCTCAGTGGCACAGTGCCTGCTTGGCAAGTGCAAGGTTGTGAGTTCAATTTCCAACACCAAAAAGAAAAGTTGAGAATGGTAATCACCAGAGACCGGTGACATTAGGAAAGGCAGGAGGAGAACACGCTGATCTGACTAAGTCAGTGGTAAGAGTTAGGGATGGGTCATTGCACAGTCAGAAGGCTTCTGGTAACTTAGGTACTGTACATTTCAAGAAAGAAGCCAAGGAGAACCGATTTTAAATTGTTGCACCATAAAGAAGCAATGCATGAGGACATGTATATGCTTGATTTGATTATACAAGTTGCCCAAAGTATAAATGTATGGAAATTCCACATCACTCCATTAATAAACACAACTTTAAAGTTTCTGTGGATAAACTAAAAACATCAATTGGCTTTCACTAAATCAAATGCTTTCTCCTAGTGCTCCCCTTTATCTATCTCTATTCCATGCATAACCCCTCTAATTTTCTCAGACTCTCACTCTTCACTTTTCACTGATGAAAGTGTACATCTCCTCTTCCATTCTCATGCTGTGACAGGAGAGCTCTCCGTGTCTCCTCTCATTGTCACGCGTTTACTCTTCACCTTTCTGGTATGTGTAGTTTCAACCTGTGGCTGAGCAGAGCTGGAAAAGTGAAATGATATAATGCATGATCTTTGCTCTTCTGTATGTTAAACAATGTGTCTATCATTAAAAAGATTTTTTATAACTTAGAGGCTTTGGCAGTAATACTAAAAGCGTACTAATTTATTATTTTCCTTATATGAGAAACCCAGATTAAAAATAAAGAGCAAAGTGGAAGGTAGGGGATAAGCAGCATGGAGCTAGATCTTTCTCAAAGGGGAAATGGGTTAAGGGGTCGGGGGAGAAGGGAGGGTGGGGAGGGAATTGGGGTAAAACAATGAAGATTTGTTATGTACAAGTACCAACAAGATATGCAAATGTATGTACTACACACAGGTACTAATAAACTAAAATAAACAAATAAATTTGAAGAATTAACTGCCAATTAGTTTTCAATGACCCATTCAGACATATGGAAGAACTAAAATTAGGAAGTGGCATGTGATTTAGCAAAGTACGTGCACTTTCAGATTCTTAGAGTAGGGAGGCAACAGGATGTTCACACATGTGAGTCTGATAAATCTTACATTCTTACATCTGGTGGACTGAGCCACTTCTTTGAAGATAACAGCATGTAATGAGCAACCATTGTTAATTCCTATCACTTTGGTTTGAGGTCATATAGGTTTTCTGTTTTTTTTTTTTTTTTTGTCTTCATCGTTGTTGTTTTGTTAGTTTTTTCTCTTTAAAATAAAAAAAACCCCACTGAAACGAAGAAAAGTGCATACAGATAATTACTGATAATTCAACAGTTTTATTTTCTCAGGTTGAGAATTACTGGACAAAGATCACCATCAAGATGGTAAATCCATTGGATATAGATAGAAAGCAGTGCATATTTTGATTGTGTATTTGCTGCTTGATCTCAATACTCCTGATAAAAGTAAAGAAGGGAGATTGTGAGTGACAGAATGAGAAACCAACCTTGTCTCCATTTTTGAAGCATTTTGGGCTGTTTTGGTAAGACAAGATCTCACTATGTAGATCAGGTTGTCCTTGAAATCATTATGTAGCCCAGGTTGAGGGAATAGGAAAAAAAGTAAAAGCCCACCTGATCAATTTAACAAGATCCTGTCGCAAATATAACGGTCTGGTGATGTAGCTCAGTGCCATGGCCTTGGTTCAAACCCAAGCATAATAAAAGTAACTATGTGTCTAACTAACTCTCTATCTAACACAGGGAATAAGCTTTGCAATAAAGAAAAAAAGTCATTACTCTCACTCAGACTTTGGGAGCTTAAAATATGTAACATAATCATTGAAAAACAGTATTTTTATTTCATTTTAATAGATTTAAATTTAAATTTAAACTGCCATATGTGGCTAGTGGCTTTCTATTGGGTACCGCAGTTCTAATTAATTATCGTGTTGTGAATAATTACCACAAGCCCTCTGCTATTGTGTGATATGGATTAATTTTTCTCACTTTAACCTGAAAGTTGATTCATGCCCTAGTTTTTCATAGTAACATTTTCAAGTTATATCATTTTTCAGTTCCTTGAAAACCATTTAATTCCCTGGTAGTAACATTTGTGAATAAAAAAAGTTTACCATCTACTATGGATTACAGCCTCCTAATTTACTGTAACACTACTCTGCCCACTTTCAGAGTTTTACCTCTTTTGTTTTTATTCAAAGTTTAGGAAATTAAATGCATTGTTGATTTACCTAATTTTTCTTGTGCTTATCCAGATTTTGACCATATTTCTTTTATGTCTTCTTGTTTTTGCATTGAAAGATTACTGTTATGTTTATATATTATATGATTGTACACACATACAATTATCTGGATCATATCATTTTATACTGAAGCAGGACAATGTATTTCCTTTATATCAATAGTTTTATTAAAATGTTTAAGAGCTTGATACTCTTTTTTGCTATGCCAGCACAAGGTTAGGAGCCTTGAGATGAAGATGTAGAAAATAGTAATATTAATAAAAATCTATTACAGTTCTCCCTCATCCTCTTCTTCAGGTTATGGATCATCACACATCATTTGAATGTGATGCCTTTTATGTTTTCTTTGAATTTATTTGCATGAAATTTTGGCTTTAACTTTTCTTCTAATTAGCAAAGAACTGTGAAATCTTAAAATTTATTTTATCGCCGTGTATCATTAGTTATCACAAATGTGCACTGTTATGCAGTACTGTGAAGTTAAACTTAAGTGATTTGACTTATCTGCTAAAAATAGGATACATCATTATTCTTATGTACCATACCAAACTAGAGAAATAGGAAAATTTAAATGGTTCTGAAGTCTGACACTCAAACATCAATATGTATTTTAAAAATTTTGGAAAGAATTTGGGTAAATTTTTAATACATATTTGTGTATATAGTATTTGCATTCTTTGTGTGGAGTGTACATGAAGATAACACGTCTCAATTTCCTTTTTCACCCTCTTTCCCTCATGCCTTCCCCTTTCCCTCCGTTGTGTGGCACATTTCCCTTTGCAAAAGTTCTATCTCTCTATTTCCTACAAACTAGTACAATAATTGTGGAAATCAGTATGGAGATTCCCCCAAAACCTGAAACTACACATTTCAGTGCATCCACCTATGCCCCTGGTAGGTACCTTCCCAAATATGTAAAACCATCATAGCATAGTGATGCTCATGCACCCATGTTTACATCAGGACAGTTCCCAACAGTTCAATATTGGAAATGGCCCACATGTCCATCAGTAGAATAGTGGATAAAGAAACCTGCTATCTACACACACAAGTCCTGTTCTGGAAAAAGATAAACTGGAGTCATTTGTGCGACAATGGATGCGCCTTCAGGCCATAATGTTACGTGAAATAAATCTGACCACAAGCTTGGATGTTGCCTTCTTTTTATTGTATGAGAAACCAAAACTATAAGTAAAAGCAAAATATTTGTAAAAGTTTAAGCAAGTTTCATTAATTTTTCTCTCTTATGGTCATTCTTTGTAAGAACTGTAGTAAATTAAAACAACGCACTTAATGCAGATGCTAGGTTTTTTACATGTTGCTTTTCGTCACTTTATGTGAATAGTTTGCAGCTTATCCACGTCTGGTTTTCCTTTTTCTGAGACATTCCTAAAAACCACTTCAGTAGTTAGGTATCAGCAAGGGATTCCTTATATTCAAGATAATTGGAGGTTCATGTTATGTTCGTCTTGCAGTTACCTGTAATCTTTGAATTCTCAATGTATTCTGATACTAAGATATTTAGGGATTTCTCTGATATTTAGGAATTTTCTCTGATACTTAGGGATTTAACTATAATATCTTCTGTATTATCTCAGGTAAAATAAGGAATCGTGGTCCGTGTTCAGATAGTATATCCAGCTTTCGTGGGGGACGGCTGTCTTCTGGAGTGGTTACATCAACTCACATTATATTCAGTATCACAGGAGTGCTACTTGTTCCTTATTTCCAGCGAACACTTACATAGTTTTACCAGGTTTTAGGAAATTGTTATTGCAGTAAATTTTCCATGGTATTGAGGTAAATTAGAAATAAAGATACATAGAAAGGAGACAAGGAACAGCATAACTTTAAATTGTGTCTTGTTTTTGTTACTGGGTCTTGCTATATAGTGGAGGCTGGCTTTGAATTGATTATATAGGCTAGGCTGGGCTCCAATTGGCAGCGATCTTCCTGCCTCTGCCTCCTCAAGGCTGAAATTATAGGTGTGCGATTCCACGCCAAGTTTAAATATATATATATATATATATATATATTTTTTTTTTTTTTTTTTTTTGCGGTACTGGGGATCGAACTCAGGACCCTGCGCTTGCTAGGCAAGCGCTTATTCCACTGAGCTATATCCCCAGCCCCCACGCCAAGTTTAAATTGTACCTTTAAGACCACAACTTCAGGACTCAGAGTAATCCGAGGTTATCCCTATTTGCATGCTGTAGTTTTACTTCCTAGCCTGGTTTATCCTTGTGAGTCTTGTCTGTTATTCCTTTCAGGTCCATCACACTTGAAATCTCTCAAAGAAAATTTAAATTCATAAATGAGGGTAGTTGATACAGAACCTGATTTTAACATAGAGATACGGAGTCAAAGCTTTCACAGAACGGGTAGAGAAAACAGATCACACATTTTTTAAACTGCAGTAGACTGGGCCTTTGCCTTTTATCTGTAAATTGAGCTTGAAGTTTGTATAGATTCAGAATTTCCAAGGATTTCCACTCTCCAGAACACATAACTGTTCCCAGCCCCAGACAGCCACGTGTCTCTCTCCTGAGAGTCCACGCTATTCTCTTGAATATATTGCTAACCCACTAAATTGCTCCAATTGGGGTCAGACTTATGATTCTCCTTTCTCAGCCTCCCTCCCAAAGTGCTGTTTATAGTCATACAGCAACGCACCCAGCATTGCAAATATCTTCTTTTGTTCTGTGTCTTCCTCTCTTTCTTTATTAATAATATATTTTGATAATGACTAAACTGCCCATTAAACATGTTTAGTCTTATATTGTGGTTTTGGAGTTATTTTAAAGAAATTTTACTAACATATATCAATAATAAAAATCTTTATCCATTCTGTATTAAATTGTTCTTTACTAATAAATGGATCTAATTCAGCTTTAAATCTGTGATATGAATTTTTATACTTTTGCTGAAAATTTGTAGATTTATTTTACTGTCTATGAGTTGTTTAGGAACAAATTTCATATTCAGATTATTTTTCTGATTTAATTTCTTATTCAGTTTCTCTGAGATCAGAGAAAGTCATCTTTGTTTTCAGGGAGCATGAGGGATCCTTACCAAGGAAATCTTTCTCCTTCTTTGGTTTTATGATCTTTCCTTTCTTGGGTTTTCCCAATGCTGGCGGTCAGAATCTCTTCAAATATTGCTTCGGACTTTTCTTTTTTTCTAGAGTATCAATTATCTCTGTGTTGTGACTTTTCATTTTCCATATGGTATTTCAATTTTATATGTTCTTTTCCATCATTTTTGTCTTCCTGGTGTTTCAATTTGTATATTTCTACACTGCCTTTTCTTTTAGCTGATTAGTCTTTTATTTTGTGGTGTTTAATCTCTTGTTAATATGTCTATTAAATCCATTAACTTCCAATTAATTACATTTTAATAGCTATATTATTATCCATTATGAAGATTATTTCCTGGTTAAATGTTTCTTTAACCTATTTGTGTGAAAATATATTTCATTGGTCTTACTTAAGTGAAAAAAAATGAATTGCTACAAGGATTAGGTAACAAGAAGTTGCATGTAGAATTGAAACCCTCACATAAGTGTGAAGAGATGTGGAGTGAAAACTCAGAGGCTGAAACGAGGTACAGAAGGGAGAATCACTCGCTTCAGTCAGAATAGCTGGAAATATTGGAGCGATGAACCCTGCAGGACATAAGTTTAGAATCTCTTCAGGCTGAACAGTTTTTTTTTTTTAATTTAAAAGTAAAAGAATGAAAACATACTATCAAACAGACATACACAGAATAGTACAATCAAAACAATTACAGACAAGGTGACAGGGAATTAACAGTGGTTATTATATTACATATTGATAACTTCAAAGTGTATGCTCAGGAAAACACATACAGATATGTAAGATTGATCAAACAACTAATCATTAACTGCTCCGTACAATAAAGCAACAGAAGTCAGTAGTACAACTATGTTAGCCATCCTGCATATACATACATACATACATAATTATCCCTTTCTCCCTTTTCTATTTCCTCTCATCCCAGTTGCTCTTTACTTTTGAGCAGTTTCCTTTCATACCTCCTAATTTATATCCCCACTTTCAGATTCTTACACTAATGATACAATATATTGCTTACACATGCATATCTGATTTATGTCACTTATAAATATGGTCTCTAGTTGTGACCATTTACCTATAAAAGCCTCAAGTTTGTCTTTCTTTATACTTGAGTAATATTCCATTATCCAAAAATGCCACAATTTTTTTATCCAGTTCTCAGTGGATGAACATTTGGATTGCTTCCACAATTTAGCTATTGCAAATTGTGCTGCTATAAACATAGGTGCACATATATCACTGTGATATGGTGTTTTCAGATTTTCAGGGAAAATACCCAGAAGGAGAATGGCTGGGGACCTCCAGACCTCGTATTCGGAGGAATCTCCAAATTGATTTTCACAGTGGTTTCACCGGTCTACACTGCCACCAGCAGTGGAGAAGAGTTCCTATTTCTCCACAGCCTCACCAGCAAGCAAGTACAGTGGAGGCTATTTATAGATCTGAGAAAAATTCTCTAAGGAAGCAGAGGGTCTGTGACATTTGAGCAGTGCATACATATTAACCAAACTTGCTTCTTTATTACTGTGACTGTCCAAAGTAATTGTTTTTCTATATTGGGTCTCAGGGAAAGGTATATCTATTTCAACTAGAAAATAAAAAACAAGGAAAGCAACTAGGTGGCATCAGGCACTTTTTCTTTCTTTCTTTTCCCTTTGCTTTACATGGCATAAACTTTTACCCACCACCTGCATAACAACTGTGCACATACACCCAGTCTTGCTGCCATCTAATGCTACCTCATATGTAATTTCTCCTGCATGAATCTTTAACCAACTCTCGGTTAGTCAGAGAAATGGTCTGTCTCTTCCTTTAGTCCGAACTTACTTCACATAAGGAGTGTTGTCCATGTAGGGAAAAAAAGTTCCCTAACAGCTGGCAATGACTCAAATCGAAATTCTACTTTGTAGCATTTGAGCCATTAAAAGTCCTTTCTGGACCTTGACATTCTTAATTGTGTTTGTTCTGACAGTTTTACATTTAATTTCCTATGTGAAATAAGAATAATAAAAGACTCCCCCAAAGTACTCATGAGTTCTGGACACCTTCCTCCTTGCCTGTGTTGTATAGTGGTACCCAACTTTCTCTTGAAACTGATCATCAGTCACACCAACCAGCACACAAAGAAGCGCACCTGAGAGCCTTTTGCTATTGACACTCAGCAGGTGAGTGATGAGGTTCAGTCTCAGGAGATTAATCTGAGCGCCACACAAGGCCACTATTAGTGTCCACAGTTTGAGCTACTCTGGTCTCCTTATGCTATGTTCTCTCAGCAGCTCAGTTCAGATTCTTATTTTACTGTGGAAGTAAATGGAAGATTAGTGAGAACTGCATCCTCTTCTGCAGTGGTGTTCATCAGTGAATGGATAATTCATAGACTTCCTTCTCTGCTATGCATCTTGATGCTAACCGCCTGAGTACCTTGTTATCTTGCCCTTCTAAGAGCATAGTTATTGTACTATTTGTCTAATTCCAATGATGTAGGCACCTCACAATCTTCTCAGCCTCTGAACCTAATTATAGCCCCACCACTTCCCGATGGTCAGGGTCAATTATTCCTTCCAAGCTGATGACACATTTCCTTGCCTGCTTGTCACTTCACATATAAGCAGCAGATAGCTGTATAAATTTAGTGAAATTTTCCCTGTTATCTTCAAGGAAAGATTTATCTCTAGGAACATGGACCTCTAAAATCATATTGCCCAGGTCATGAGAATTGGAAATACAAATTCCTCTAGAGACTGACAGTATATGTGGCCACTGTCATTATTCTTTTTTGAAGCAGTAGATTGCAAACTCACTAAATTGCTCCAATTGGGGTCAGACTTATGATTCTCCTGCCTCAGCCTCCCTCCAAAAGTGCTGTTTACAGTAATATAGCAAAACCACTCAGCAACTGTGGACTTACTGCTTTCATGTTTTGTAACAAAACCCATCTTTTATTATACGTACTCAAGTCTCAGAGACACACATATCACTGAGTTACGGTGAACATGAATCTTTGAAAAACTTTCCCCAGTTTTGCAAATTATGATATCCAAGCTGGATATTCAGCTATTCTTTAAAATTCAGCTACTCTTTAAAAATGTTTTCTATCACTCTTGTCAATAGCTTGTAGATGTGAGATAGATAATAGGATTATCAGACCCTATGGCCCTACATTAAATGTTACATCTTTTCTCAAAGTAGGATTACGTTACATGGGAGCTTTAATGAGTGGTCAAGATAGACATGATTCTGCTCGGGACTTTTCAGATGAAGTGTACTCTACTTAATGTATGCATTGATTCCTCTCAAAATGAATTTATAACCTTTACAATATGGAAAAGATATAATGTAATTAACTTACTATGCTCTCAGATAACTGTTGCTATCAAGAAATAATATCATATCACGAGTTCAGAGTTACTCTCTGTTGCTGCCTCTAATAGGAGACGTAGCCAGATAAATTTCAGAAATTGGGAAGCTATAAAATTGGACTCATACACAAACTTTATTCCTGTTCCAATTATGGGCATGTTCTACAGTTCTGGGATGCGCAATGAGAATGAAGCGCCACTGAGGAACTTATCTTAATTTATCTTCAATAGATGTTCTTTGGATAGTGTTCTTATCTGACAAGAAGTACTTCGTAGCTAGCTCCTTCTTTTCAAAGATTCATCTGTGTACATCTCCTTCAGATGTGTTTGTTCCGTATGGTCCAACATTTTTCTTACCAGGCTCCTTATTAAGTAACCAAGTCACTTGACATTGTCTATAAGCACCTGTATATTCTTTCCCAGGAGGCTCAGGAAAGAATATATAAAATGAATGCACAGGTGTTTTACCAAAATCTTTTCTTGGTAATGGTGCTGATAGGAGTGGTATGCTCACCTCTGCTTTTTGTACCTATTTGCACTGGAGCTCTAGGACTACAGCAGTCTATATCTAGTTAGATAACATATAAGTGCATTTATTTGTAATTAATATTGGTCCTCAAATTGCTTGTATTAAAGTCTTGCTCCTTTTTCCATGTGGCTACAGTTACTGAGCTAAAAGAGAGGCAGCAGTGCGATTGTATGGACCGTGGTGGAACAGGGAACCACTTGCTTTTGCAGTTTGCCTGTGCCATTTGACTCTGCTTTGGCCGGGTATGTTGAACAAAGCTGTGAGGCTTACTCATCCTTATGATTTCCGTAAGGCTGAGAGAGTTCAGCTAATTATGGAAAGTTTTGCCTTATTGGGACGTATTTGTTACACATGATTGTTTCATTTACTTAGAGAATTGGTACCTAGATGTCATACTGCTCATTTTTAGATTCCTTACTACTTTTTCTTAATTTATTTCCTTACTTTTAATCTGCTCTCCTTTCTCCCTTGGCAAAAGTCTGCCTCCCTCTTCCCTACCATTTCTCCTTTAACTTCATTTATATATTGGGTCTTTCATAGAAGCAAAATCAGGAGATAATTAATTTTCCACGTTTAACTTTCATGATGCATGATCTTCCAAAGGCCATGCTCAGGTCCTTCATCAGGTCCAAGGTCGATTAGTATCCAAGTCCTGGTTTTTAAGTTGTGTATGATTATTGATGGAAGATAGCATGAGGTTCATCTAAAAGTGAATGGCCTGTATTTTGATTACCTGTTTGGTTTTGCTATAAAATTTATATGACACCCTTAGTACTTTTAAAAATATAGAATGCTTAAGATTCTAAGACCCAAATGACAAAGACATATACACCTCAGGCTTAATCTTCTGCAGACCCCTTCCATGCCCTCTGCTTCACTCAGAACTAACAGTTTCTCCTGATACTAGGTAAATCAGTTGGAGTAGTATTCCTAAGTATATAATTTGCTTTGTCTGGAATTTAACAAGTTTCTCTCCTAGATAATGGGATGTACAAATATCTATAAATGTTTTACTTTGCAGATATTATATTCAGATACTCCAGATCACTAGACAGCTTAAAACTTTACTATGAAGTTGACTGTAGACTTTTTTGAAATGGTTTTCTCCTATTCTTTATGGTTCATGTATTTTAGCAAGACTAATTATACACTTACCATTTCTTACTCATCTTATGTAGTGGACAACAAAATATTAATATAGCAAATAAATATAATCCACTATTTTCTGACCTTGCATTCAAAAATCTTTAAATTTTATGGCTAAATTACCCATACAGGATTACAACTTGTGAGTCTTTGCCTCAGTCTCCCAGAGCACTGTGATTACAGATGTTAGGGTCTCTATCTGGGTACCTCTCCAAAGCCTCATGAGCCTGTCAGTGGGGGTTTGGGGAGGGGAGTTGATTAATGGAGGTATAATACTCATTACTGGACTAGTCCAGAGAGAATAACATAAGGAGCAAATGCTGCAAAATGGGTCTTTAGTGAAATCTAGCTTATATTTAGGAAATATATGTGCCTATTCATGAAGCATAAGACTCCAACTGGCAGTCAGAGGCAGTAGACCAGCAGCCATTCTTAAGACTTAGAGGATGGGTTTCACTGGGACAGTCTGGGTAATCACCCCTCCACACTCTACAGGGAAATATCAAGCCTGTTGTGCCTCAGTTTCCTGCTGGATCTGCTCTTCCGCTGATGAGGAGGCAATCTTAGCTCTTGAGCTTCCCCATTCTCACCTTCCCATGCTGAGGGTGAAAAGTCATGGGCAAGGTCTTTCAGTATCTCACTGTGAGCTTGAGAAGAAAATTTTCCTTTTTATGATCTCATTTTGGACCTTTTCCTATCACTTTGTACCTTCATTTTGTGGAGTATGTTTCTGCTAAAGATTAGAGAGGAAGGAATTCTGAGCTATTTCAGTGTTTTCATCCTGTGTAACAACTAAGAAACTTTTAAGTGGAGCGCATAGTAAATGAACATTTGCTAATGCCAAAGATAAGGAAATACCTTCACTAATGTATAATTTGTGTTTCCTGAATGATGGGTACAGATTTTAACCTGTGAGCTTCACAAGTGTGTTGCAGATGTAGAAAATAGAAATTTTGCAGTGGTTTTGAGTAAGATAGACTTTTCATCCTGTTAAAAAAAGATCACCTCAGTGTTTAGATAGATAACACAAAATGTCTTGGGGATTTCTTGGCCCTAGGGCCCATGTAAGGAATTTTCTGAGCCATTACTTGCCTCTGTCTATCATGGGAGGTAATCTGTTTTACAGACCAGAAAGTGTTGCAACCACTTCCAATCTACCCTTTGACTTTTTCCCTCTTATTCTCCTTCAAAGAATTGAAAATCAGTTGTTCAGATCTCTTTATTATTTTAATTTTTCTAGCAATGCCTACTTCTTTAAACATGACTGTTATAGCTAGAATCATTTGTAGCTTGTGCTTCTGGAAACAAATGCTGGAGTCAGGAGTGTGAGTTTCTAGAGGAGGCAGGGGTGAATGTTTTGGTGAGGGTGGTTAGCCTGATCCATCCTACCTTCTGGTGACACTCCAGACAGGAGCCACCTGCTCTGGAGCAGATCACTTCAGGGGACACATTGAAAGGATATAGAAACTAGTAGTTATTAAAAGTGATACTTATTTTTTTCCTTGCTGTTACGGGAAACTCAGTGACAAATTCTCTTCCTCCTTTACAATATATACTTAAGCATTGGAAATTGTTTGATCCTCAAGTATTGAGAAAGAGTTTAATATTTTTCTGTACCTGTACATGGACTACCTAACCAGCAGAGACAAAATGGAATACAGAAGGAAATATTGAGTATAATACTATAATACTATTCACAACTAGAATTGTAAGAGAGAGACAAAATGGTCAGAATTATCTTATGTTCAGACTTCCCTTGCACTAAGAGATAAATCCTTTCTTGTGTTCAAAATGTAAATGTAAGGCGCAGGAAAACCAGTCACTTCTGGCTCTTATGATTCCCCTCCTTTTCCTAAGGGCAAGTTTTCCATGGCAACCAGAATCAAAGCTTCATCTACTATTACTGAGCCCAAGATTCCCCTCACTTGCTCTCCAGACTCTATGAGTGAGGCTAATAATCCAGCCATAATCTGAAAGCTCTACTGGGCTGTATTCATCCCTAGCTGATTTTGTTGAAGTCCATCAAGAAGAGTATCCCTTACAGGATACTGTAAGGAGGTAAATGGAGAATTCAGCACTACTTGTGCCCATGTGTCCTTTTCTCTTAGTGACCTAAAATAGATCAAATGAGATCTGGGAAAGTTCTCAGTTGACCCTGATAAGTATATTAAAGTCTTTAGGGCACTTACTTAGACCGATGCAATAGAATTGGAAAATGTAATCTTATTCTTAAACAGTGACATCTTATGAGAAAAAAAGCAGTGTTTCAAAGTACTCTTACATCTGGAGATGAATATCACATTGTTAGTTTTGGAAGACCAGAAGACAGGCATCCAGGGAAACAGCTGATTCTGACTGGAGCCCAAACACTCCCTACGCAAGATCCCTATTGCCCTACCAACCACACAGAAGACAGGAATAGGAGACACCTTCAGAAGTATATTCTTTAAGGTCTAGAAAGGACAAAAACTAAGCCCTTCAATTATTTTAAATTGTCAACTGTCCATCAGGAAAAAGATGAGAAACTGACTGTTTTTCTTTAGATCACTTATAAGAATCATTGATGAACCATACATCCCCGGCTTCTAGTTTGATAGATTATTCTTAAAGATGGATGCATCAGCCAGTGAGCCTCAGAGGTTAAGAAAAAGCACAAAAGGAGGCTCTGGCTCCAGATAGCTCACCCAATACTGCAGTGAGAATCTCCTCACCAGTATTTTACAGTCAAGACCAGGAGGAGGCCAAGAGGAGAAGACAAAGATGGAAAAGAAAAATGGCTGCCTTTGATCTGGTCTTAAAAGTAATAGAGTCTGAGTCTGATTCTTGGAGCTCCAAGAAGGGCTCAACAGCAAAACTCACCTCCTATCACTGTGCAAAGCCAGGCCACCTTAGGAGGTACTATGATAAAAGCCATCAGAACAAGAAGTCTTCTAAGGTATGTCTTAATTGCAAAGGTGACCACTGGAAGTCAGAATGCTGCCTGAGACAGAACTTCTGGGATCAGACCTAGCTTGTCAACTGTTCCAGCAAGAATGAAAGGCTCCAGGGGACTCCCTTTGGTCCATGCACAGTTAATCATTTCTTCAGGCTTGTCTCCACTAGACTTAAGGGTATGTGCTCCCCAAGATGAGAGTACCAGGCATCTTCTGAGGGCCTTAAATTAGACCTTCTGCAGAGTACTTCTGACTGTCAATCACAGCCAGAAGCAGCCAGAATGGTCTCTGTTACAAGTTCATGTATTATTAAAAAATCATTAAGCACAAAGGGGAAATTTTGACAAAATTTAAATTATTCATGATAATTCAATTTCCTTGCTAATAATTAGCTTAAAATAACATATAGATAGCACTATTAAAAAATACAGAAGCTGAAATTTCTGAAAGCTAGAGCTTTCCACCAGTACAAAAGTGGTCAAGAAGAACTATGAGTGGTCATTCATTGAAAGTTGTTGTAGCTGTGTGTAACTGTAGCAAACCCTGGGTACACATGACCAGCGGTCTGCACACCAAGACTGTCAAAACAAAAAGATGAAAAATTATGGGACTTTGATCCCAAAATGAACAAGAAGCAGCCAACATTACAATCTGCCTGACATCTCAGTCTTTTTGTTTCCAGAGATAATGTATGCCATTTGAATTAAAAATTGTCTACTTTGCAGATAAGATTATTCTGATTAGCATAGCAAATGTCAAATAATTGTTTTGGTTTATTTTATCTTCAGTGTCTAGCCTACAATCTCACATCAAAAAGAAATGTGTTAAAAGTAACCCACAAATGAAATACTTTCACCAGTGACCCTAAACAATCATCTTATTTTATTCACAGGTACACAAGCAGATGGAAATAGCATTTTTATTTCCTCTGTATCCAGAAGTGCTCAATCCAAAGGAAAATAAGACTGTAGCCTATTTTGTTTAATGTCCCTAAGATTAAGTACTTCTCAAGCATATAGATGATTGAAAACTAATCTCTGCCTTATTCACAATTCATATATAGTGCTATATTGAGAGTCATATTAAAGGATATATCATACTAGGATTTTATCAAAGGATTTGCATAACTTTAGATTTTATTTCCGGTGAATTATATTGTTTTTTCACCTTTTTAGGAGATCTTCTAAAAAATAAAATACAGTAACAGTTCATGTTTCTAAATGAGTTTTGTTTTGCAGTGAAAAAGAAACTTACATACTTCTTTAAAAATATTTGTTACATAAGTGTCTAGTAGATTACTGTCTAATAGATTACTAGACTAAAACGAGATTTCTAGTCTAAAGAAATCTTGGAATAAGTGGGAGCATAAAACAGATACGAGTTTTAAGTATTGTGCTATATTATTATAGTATACTACATTCTCTATTATAATTTTAATAGATACTATATTTTAATATATACTATATTAAAACTATATTATATTGTACTTTTAAACATTATGTTACACTAATATATTCTACACTATAGTATATTATATTGTTTATAATATGAAACTAGCTTTATTCTTAATTACTGTAGGACCATCAGTGAATATTTCTGTTGGAGAAGGTAGGCAAACATTCTAAATACAAAACTCTCATTGGTTCTTTTGTTTATGTGAATTATTGAGGAAAACAAGAGGGAAAAAACCAAAAACTGAAGATATGCCCCAACTGAAACATGCTTTCTCACAAAACACTTAGAAGAATGAGCCTACCCTACATTTAATAACAGGATACCCAAGGTACAAGGACATGTTTTTCTGCATTGTACGATTAAGTTCTAGGTTATTTAGAAATATTAAAGCACTGGAAGAAAAATCCTTGCCCAGAGCATAATTTCTAGTGACAGATTTCCGGTGCCAAGCCTCTGTCAAATTTGGCATTTGCCCTCATGTTGGATGGACATGGCTTGCTCTTTGTATGTATTTCATGTATTTTGTATTGGATGGCATATTAATCTTTCTAGAAGTGTTTGGAAAGAAGTCATTTGTGAGATGACTAAGAGATCACATCAGCACCAAGAGACATATCAACCAAAGACTTGTTTGCTTTGTGAATTAGTTATTAATTTAAATGTATACTTCTTCAAAATTTGGAAATCATCAAGGAGAGAGACAATAAAAACTGGGTTGCTTTGTTGATCAAAAAGACCAATTTATAAACTTGAATATCACAAGATGTTCACAGAATTCTTAAAAATTACTATTAAAACTTAGTAGGCCACTTTCTATTACAAGTGAGAGAAACAAATATTGTGCACATTTTAAAAATTTCTTTGTTAAAAATTATTTCATAATATTTCCTTATACTCTGTTAATGCTCTCTCTTTTATTAAGGTAGATATAATAACATATTGGCTGGATGTTCATAAAGTGCACAGAATACATTACTGGCAGTTGTCAGATGTCTACTTTATTCTGTTAGTATAAGGATATTAAACTTTATAGCACTGTGTAATATTTGATTGATAAATCATCATAAAATAAGTAGAAATTGGTTTATCATATTGATATAATCAATGTACCTACATACTCTCATTGCAAGTTACTCATTCCAAAATTAGTGAAAAATTGCTTCCCACTAGAGAACATAAAAGATGCAGTCATAGAGTATAGTTTACCTTCAAGTTAACAGAACAGCTGTTTCAAGTATCAAAATTAAAGAATAACATGTTTATCAAACTTCTTTTCACCCAGGAAACAAATAGTATATAGAACTTATACATTTGACATGTTAATACCATTTTCCCTTTGGAATTAAAATGCTGAGAAGCTGTTAGAATGGAGTTAATCAATCTATTTCCCATATGCCCCTGTGTAATAAATTGAAATTCAATTTCATAACTAAAAGTTAAATTACTACATATTTCATAGGTATTCAACAGTTAGAAGAAAAGTATTAAGAACATTGAATTTGACAGTAACTTAGAATGCATACATAATTAAAAGTAAAGCTTAAAAACTGACACAAGATGAAATAAAAAATCAGAACAGTTCTACACTATAAAATAACTGAAGCGTTTATCAAGAAGCTTTCCACAAAAAATTTTCAGAGTATACATTTATACAAATGTACATTAATAAACACTTAAATAAGAAGTAATAGCAAGTTTCCACAACCTTTTTAAAAAGAAAATACAGCAACAGCGCTCAAAATTAAAACTTGAAGATATTGCAAATTTAGAATAGTACAAAGATAAGGACAGGAATTAAAGACACTTTCTATTAGAGTCCTAAATAAAATGAACTTTTACCACATATACTTCTATATTTGTGGCACACATTAAAATATTTTAGAATCTTCTGACATTTTATTGTTCAATGTATACAAAAGTATTATAAGAGCAATTACAAAATTCTGAGAGCCCCGTATTAAAATTCGAATTCTCTGTGTATTTAGTTCTTCAGTAGTTTTCAGTGAGTGACGAACACTTGCAGCTCTAGTCTTAACAGAGGTATAAGACAGTCAAAAGCCAATCATAATAACATGACTTTTGTATTTAACTTTATCATTGCATGTCCATAGTACATAGTATTTACACTCCTTTGGGAAGTTGCTACTTGTAATAACACAGCTTAACTTTTTAATCCAGTTTCTCTTCCTTCCCTCCTACTTCCCTGCACCTCTTCATCTCCTTCCCCTTTGAGAACAATCTACCTCCCTACTTCCTATCACCTGTCTTTTGTTTTGCTCTTTATCCACAATGCACATTTCTTGTGTGACACAAACTGTGATATATTTAAACTTATGTGTTCTGATATCTTTCACTCACATTACGGTCTTAAGGCACACCCCTTATCCTACAAAGACTCAATTTTAGCTTTCTTTATGGTAGAGTAGACCAGTCTGTAGAAATAACTCACTTTTTAAAATCCATCCATCTTTTGATGGATGTATAGGCCACTTCCAATATTTAGGTATTATGAATTATGCTGCTATAAACATGGTTACTTATGTATCACTTTAATATTGTATCTTTAAGTCTTTCAGGAAGATACCTAGAAGGGGAATGGCTGGTTCAGATGAAATTTCTGTCTATAGTTTTGTGAGAAATTTCCATAGTGAGTCCATAGTGGTTGTAGTAGTTTACATCCCCACCAGCAATATGGTAGGTTCTTTTTATCTACAGTCTCACTAGTATTTGTTATTATTTGATTTCTTGATGATAGCCATACATCCTTGGGTAATATGGAATCTCAATGTTGTTTTCCTTGGCATTTTTTTAACGGCCAGTGATGGTGAGCTTTTGTTCAGTATTTATTGTCTATTTCTACTACTTCTAAGAAGTGTCTGTTCATTTCAGTTGTCCATTTTTTTATTGGGTCTTTTATTTTGGGTAGGTCTAATTTTTTGGGCTCCAGTTATATTCTAGATACTAGTTTTCTGCCTGAGGAATAAATAGATCACAAAATACATTTCCAGTTTATAGGTTTCTTTTCAGTTTGTTGGTTGTTTCTCTTTTTATTTTAAAGACAAAGTAACAAAAACAAAGACAAAAACAAACAACACAAAAACAATAAAAATAATACAGAATTCCAAAAAGATGACAGGAAATTAACAATGGTTGTTGTATTACATATTGTCTTAAAAGTAGTTGCTCAGGTTACCAGATATAGGCAAGCTATAGCAGTGCAGTTTGTCATAGCTAAATCCTGGAAGCAAGTCAAATGTCCATCAACTGAAGAATGGATAAAAAAGATGTGGTATTTGTACAATGGAGTGTTGGTTGTTTCTTTTGCTATGCAAACTTTTTTTTTCAGTTATTATTTTCTGCACAATTGTTGTTCTGTTTAGAAAGTCTTTGCCTATGCCAATGATTTCAAGAGTTTTACCTATTGTATCTTCCAAGAGGTTAAGTGTTTCTGTTTTAAACTTATTTTCTTATTTATTTATTTGTATGTACTGGGAATTGAACTCAGGACCTTGCTCTTTCCAGGTGGGCACTGTGTCGCTGAGCTCTATCTCTGGTCCAGTACTTATTTCTTTGATCCATTTTTATTTTAATTTAGTATATGGTGAAAACTATGGATCTAAATTCAGTCTTCTGCATGTGAATAGTGAGTTTTCCTAATACCATATATTGAAAAGTCTATCTTTCCTCCAATATGTGTTTTTGACCCTTTGTCAAAAACCAGATAGTTGGATATGCTTTGGGGTTTTTATCTTATATAGTGTCCCATTAATTCTCATGTCTGTTTTCATGTCAGTACCATGCTGTTTGTATCACATGAACTTTGTCATATTAATTCATGTCCTTAAAGAGAAAATTTCAAATTTTTTGCAAGAATTTTAAGCCTTTCTATCATACTTTGTGCTAGAGCTCCCATTCCTACTCTTAATTTCATGTCTTCAACATTTAAAAATGTGCAGACGTGCTTGCACAAACTATGTATGTGTGTGTAGTTTCTGTACACAAACTAGCTGGTGTCATTTTTAAAGTCTGAGTTACCACCCAGTTTATGTTTGCCTTTCACATAGCTATTTAGAATATCATGAAAACTTCCTATTATAACTCAGTAATCTCCTGTTACATAAAATTTGTAATTATTGATTTTCATTAACAAATACTTTTTCATATAATTAAGATAAATGTTACTTGTAACTAAAATGTCATTTAATTAAGCTACTGTATTGTAATAGAGGACGCACAAAAGAATATTCAAGCCAGGTGTAGGGGAACATGCATGTATTCCCAGCATTCGGGAGAATGAGTTAGGAGAATCGGGAACAGGAGGCCAGTATGAACTACCTAGGGACACTCTCCCTGAACAAAGCAGGCTGTGGGTAACATGTAATAAATAATGCTTCAAAGCACACTTAGGGAAGGGAACTATTTTTAAAAGATGAGAACATTACGTTTGTCTTTGGAATTTACAAAAGAGCTGTACCTGAGAGAACAGAGAAGAAATTATGCTGACAACATTTTTACTTTACATGTGTTTTGCCCACTCTATAGCATTCACCCTGGTTGTATTATTCCCAATCTTAGAGGAAAATTATTTAGTGTTTCATGTTTAAGTGGGATTTCAGCTCCACAGTTTTTTTGGAAATACCTCTTATCAGTCTGAGAACTTTTACTTTTACTCTTAATTTGTTGAAAGCTTTATAGAAAAACATATATTAGTCAAATACAAATTGATTTTTCTGCACGTATTTTTATTTGTTATTATCATAGATTATTATTTTCTATTCTAGAAAATGATATTGATGGAGTTATTCAATTTCTATTCTTTTATGTCTGGTTTTTCCTGCTTTACATAATATTTGTTTTTTTAAATTGTTTTTTCATTATGTGTAGTTCAATTATTTCCTTTTTAAATATCAATTTTTGTATGGATTTACCACAACATATCCTTTCACCTTGTGATGGACATTTATGTTTTTTCTTTCTAGGGGTAATAGTTATTAAATATTTATATGTATTATTATACAAATGTATTTGTACAAATATATATTTTACTTACATGAACGCCTAGGAGTAAAATTTCTGGATTCTGTGTAAATTGTTTTATATCTATATGAGAGATTTTTAATCTTCTTAATTCCAGGCTTCTTAGTGAGTAGAATCATTTTGTCATCTTAATTTTGATTTCTCTGATGTCATTTCTGAACACTTCACAGGAATTTATTTGCATTTTGTGAATTATCTATTTAAAATTTTGGCCCTTATCTCATTATGCTATCATTATAATTTCCATTGTTTTGTGATGCTGATAATTATACCCAAGACTTTACGCATGTTAGTCAAGTGTTGTATTACTGAGCTATGTGACAGTCTCAGTCTCTTCATTATTTACTTAAAAGTATTCTCTATATTGTAGATACGTACAATTTATCCAGTATTTTTTATTGCTAATGTTTTCTCCAAGAGTGTGGCTCTCCTTTGCATTATTTTAATGGTGTCTTTTTAAAGCACATTTTTGTCAAGTTAAATTTATTTTTTCTTCTGACTCATACTTCCTTGCGAGTTGCCCTAGAAATACTGTTCTACCATAAAGCTGCAAGTGTTTCCCATTTATATGTTTATACTAAATGCCATTTCTAGAATTTTCATTTGGTTCTTACCATTTCTATTTCCTAGCCACACTCATGGTTTGGAAAAACATAAACAGAGCAGACATCATTTCTTCCATTACAGAGTTACAATATGCACCTCTTTCTTTCTAGAGTAATGATACAACATAGCAAATTATCTATAAATAATTTGAATTAAATGATAAGCCCTAAAAAAGGTTAAGAGCAAATTTTACCTAAGAGAAGTTGTGCTTCCTTTTTCTTACATTTAAAAAAAAAAATTCACATATCAATTCAGCCGACCTCTGCAGTGTTGTGCAGTCTAATGAACATAGAACCAATCCAGGGTGTGTTTTTTACGGCATCAAGCGAGAAGCGCAATCACGCTCTTCTTTCTCATGGAAGTACAGTAGGTAATAATGGATTCCAGTGAATAGGAGAGGGAAATATTAGTCCTACGAAAGAAGAAAAGAAGGCAGACGATCTCTTTTTCTATAGCTTTGTCAGACTTGCGATTGCATCTATCATCTTGTCCTCAACAGTGAAAGTTTCCTCGGTGGGTGTGGATTTTTATCATTTCATTTAGAACATAAAAGATTTTTTAAAAATTTTCCCTGAGCACTTCTTGAATTCTGAGCACGTTTGTAATCACAGCAGTCTTCTAATTTGTTATTTATTTATATGTCAATTGTCAGTTTTCGTGGTGCATGCATTGAGAGCACCCTTGATTCTTTTGGTTTGGGTGCTAAGAGGTAAGAACACTTATATGTTTTTTTTTTATTTTTTATCTTTTTTTTTATTTTAGAAACATAAAAGTACAAAAACATATTGACAAACAGACACCCATTATCATAGAAAATAGTACAATCACAACTAATCTATAGACAAGGTGATATGGTCTCAACAGTAGTTGTTGCTTTATCCATTGATATCTTCGAATTGTAGATGTATGGACCCATATACAGACATGCAAATTTAGTCAG
>PVLD010013993.1:0-53917 GCA_004027595.1 Dinomys branickii | reverse complement strand
TCCCTACTATCTTCTCTATAATTTGGTATTTCCTTTAATGTTTTTGTGTTAACCAATGTGAAGATAACTATGTAATACAACATCCAGTGCTAATTCCCTACTATATTCTGTATAACTTTGTATTTTCTGTATTGTTTATGGCTTTTCTGGTTCATATGTCTCCATTCTTTTGTCTTTAAAATAAAATTTAAAAAAAAAAAAAAACATCCTTACTTCAGAGAACTCAGTTGGCCCTTAACAGCCTTATGCCCCGTTAACCAATTAATCAATGTTCTACACCAACATGATATACTCCTTGAAAGAGAGTATATCCCATTTTAAGTATCTTCAGTTTTAAAAAAACTTTTCATAATTAAAATATGTTGAAATGTTTTGAAAATATTTAAATTTCTGCTCTTGAAGCTATCAGTACAGCTCAGCAGGAGGCACATGTGCAGGGCTCTGGATTCAGCCCCTAGCACCCAGAAAACAAAGCAACTCCACCCTTTTGCACTTGTCCTAGTGTGCACTATGAAGAATAGATGCAGCTTTTTTCCTTCGTCCTCTTGGCCGTCCTCTTTTCTAACACTACTTACTTAAAGCCCATCTGTTCATAACTGTTTTGAAATATTACCTTTATCATATACTAAATTTAGATACACTTCTGAATTTTTAAATTTGTGTTCTAGTAGTTGATCTACTCATGTCAGTATTATTTTTTAAAAAACCTTTTTAAAATAACTGAACTTACAGAAGAATTGCAAAACAGGTATCAAGTTAGTTCCCATATTCTCATCACTCAGATTTCCCTGCTGTTACCATCATAAATGTCCTTACTGTAATTATTGAAACAAAGAAATTAACCCATTAGTACAATACAGTTAATAGTGTTAACTGTCATGATATTGGGGATTGACCCTAAGGCCTGTGCACAGAGCTGCACCCACACATCCCTTTTTTAAAATTAATTCTGAGACAGGGTCTCGCAGAACATTGCTCAGGCTGGGCTCAAGCCTGTGATCCTCCTACCTAAGCCTCCCAAAGTGCTGAGATTAGAAACATGAGCCATCATGCCTAACATCGTGTTTTTAATTATATATAAAGTCTTTGTACACTATTTTAGTGTGTGGACAATCTACTCTGTATTCCTTTTTATTTTCTTCTAGTTTTGCCAGTTTTTCAAATGTTTAGCTGCAGAAAATGAACCAAAATTTTTTAATATAGTGTGTTTATTAGGACTATAAAATTTATAAAGTGACATAGAAATGATATCCTTGTGATGCAGAATTTTATACGTAAATGTCTTCCATTTGTTAAGTTTGTATCTGTATTTTCTTTTAATTGTAAATAGTACTGTTTCATTTCATCTCCTGTCTTCTCTCCGTATGAAGGAAGTACGCGTATTTTGTAGCGCAGTATACTAGTGAGTTACAGTAGTTTGTTCCTTTGGGTATTCCCAGGATGTAATACCATCTGCCAGTAGTATTTCTTTCTGATGCTTGTCTTCCTCTAATTTCATTTGTTAATTGCATTAACTAGAATTGTAAGTCATAAAATGTAAAAATGGGTCCTCCCTGTCTTAGGGACATATAAAGCCTGCTGTGGGTGTGGAGACTAACACTTAGCATGTTAACAAAGTGCGGGAGTTGGGGGCATTTGTTTAAAACTTTTTTTTTTTTTTTCGGCGGTACTGGGGATTGAACTCAGGACCCTGCGCTTGCTAGGCAGGCGCTCATTCCACTGAGCTATATCCCCAGCCCCATGGGGGGCATTTGTTTAGTACTGGGGATCAAATCTAGGGCCTGGCCTAGGGCATGCACTCTATCACTGAGCTATACCCCAAGCCCAGTTGATTTTTATTCAGCCTTTTTAACAGGAATGGTTATTGAATTTGTAAAATGTCTTTTTAACATCACTGTCATGATCATACAGTTTTTTTCTGCATAGATCTGTTTATATATGTCCAAATGATACAGTCAACTTTCCAGTGGTGACTATTTCACTATAAATCTTACTAGATTTCCTCCGTGCAGGGGTCAGTTTTGATACGTTGTATTTTCTAATAAAACACCTCTTTCAGATGTTTATATTTGTTTACAGAGATGAGCTGAGTGCTTTCTTAGGGGTTACCTGGCTTCCTCTTTCTGTATCTGGTATCTTCTTCCTGTGCAGGGCTGAGGGTCACACCCAGGGCCTCAGGCATGCTAGGGAAGTGCTGTGTCACTCAGCAGTCCTCCCACCCATCCACAGTTAGTTCTACTTTAGCGACCTTTTTCCTTTTAGGTGTTTCCTCCTCCTTGCCTGTCTCCTTGTTTTTCAGTAAGCACCAGGGTAAAAGTCTAGGTAACTGTCCTTCCGCTTTCTTTTCTCTGCCCCATACTTCAGGGACCGTGCTGCACACTTGGTAAGGAGAGGTTTTCCGTTCCCATTACATGGCAGCTGTAATGCGGTTCCACAGGGTAGATGAGTGAGTGGGTTGGTGGCTTAGTTGCTTGGTTGGTTGGTTGTTTCGTTGTTCAGTGCTAGGGATCAAACCTAGTGCCTTACACATGGTAGGCAAATACTGTACCACTGAGGTACAGCTCCAGTTTTTAAAAATGTTTTCAGTGACTTGCAGTTGATATTTGGTATGAAAATCTTGCTGTTCCATAAAAGACAGTCCAAGGTAAATTATGATTTCATGAATTTTATATAATGCAATTTTGGTTTAGGAAGAGATGGCTATAAAGTACTAGAAGGATTATAAGATAGGTATTCTTTCATGAAACATCTCAATATTTTTCCATAAAGTTAGGTAAAACAACTTGCCTTCTAGAGCAGAAAGGACTTTAATGATTTGGATTCTGGCAAAAGGCAGAAGTAATTAAAGGTTTAATTGTCCATATGAAGGGCAGTAGTCTCTGCTCGTCTTGCCCATCTGGTTCCTGTTACGACTATGTGAAGTTACGATCTCTAGCTCAGCACACCTGCGCGTGCCATCCACTCTCCCTCTGACCTTCTTTTATTATTTTAGTATAAAGCTACCTGTAATGTTATTTGAAATAAATAATTTAAAGGCTTACAGTTAGAATTTTGTCAGATCACCACCTGTCATTTGGTTTGTAATGTACTGTATGTTTCCAGACTTGCTCACTAATGGTATGATGTAGAACAGAAAAATGGTCCCTCTTCGAATTTCTCCTTCCCTGTTGAGCTATCTCCTTTGTCCTTTTCAAGAAGCTGAATTATTCCTTCTTTACTTCTTGTCCTCTGATAAGGGGAAGGAGGTTTTAACTGTAGGTCAACACTGTCTTTCTAAGGAAGTCACATTACATGTGTATTTTCATAGTGTAACTTATATTTACGTAGCACTTTCATTTTCAGCCTGCCTTTTGTCTGGTCCTAACAATAGCCCTATAAAGTATATGTAAGCAAGTAGAAAATATCCATTTACAAATTATGAAATGAATTAAAACGAAGGACCAGAGTTGCAGCTTGAAATTAAGACTCAATTCTCCACATCCAAGCCTTATGCCCATTCTCTCTAGCCATAAAGGTTTTTGTTGATAATCTGTGCTGCCCCCAGGACGTCTTTTCCTTTTCAGCTGTCGTGGGAGCATATCAATCCTGTCGCGACGCTGGTCAGTGCAGAGCTGACAAGCCCCAGCTCTCTCGACTTGTCGTGAGGCCATTCCAGCCGCAGCATGTCAGTGTCGTCGTGACTGGCCAGTCCTACTGTAGAACCCGCCTGCCTTGTGCTGATTCTTGTATTTCTTTTACAGATGTATTTTTTATGTCAAGATCTTTAAATATTGCTTAAGTTTGAACTATTTTTTTTAGCTCTTAAATAAAGATTGGCAGAATTTTACTTATCTCAAAATGAGTTTGACATTAAACTAAAAAGAAAATTTGAGTCTTTCTTGAATCTTACTTGATTAATATAACTTCTAATGTTCTATAATTGTTCACACCAAGGACTTCCTCTCTTTTCTGTCTTTCTTGTCTCCCCTTTCATATCCTTTAATTAACTGCCAGACTGCTTCATGTCTCCTTGAAAGTCTTCACTTCCAACACCCCCTTTTTCCTTTTATCTTTCGATCTCAATATGAGCATAGCGGGTCCCCAGACCACATATATCATAGAAGGGCCTTCTCATTCTTTTGAAGAAATGTAACAGAAATTTATAGTAGATCATATGAATTCTACATATCATCTTCCTATCAGAAAGATTTAAAGTCTCAATCTTTGTGACCATTTTTTAAGGCTGCGTTTAATGGGACCTTAGGATTTCAGAAGTAGTTTACTGTGGATGATGTTTTAAGACTAGCCTTTCATTAAGTGAAAGTGATCAAGGGGAATACATAGTCTCATTCATCCATTCCTGCTTAAAAAAAAAAAAAAAACCTCAAAAATCCAAAATAAATTGACATTACTAATATAAATAAATTTCCTTTCAATGACTATATTCCCTAAGTTTTGTCTATAAGACTGGTTAAAATACCTTTAAAACCTGAAAAAGTTCTGACCTGATAGAAGTCTTCCTCATTTGTGAAAAGGCAAATGTATTCAAAGTCTACTCAAGTTCTCTTTTATTCTAATCTTATTTGTCTTAAGTGCCCCCCTTATTTTTCATCCTCTTAGCAAGATGCTGCTGCTTGAACTCTATTGTGTTAAAACCAGATCAGCACATTAACACAGTTCTTCTCATTACATATCTCAAGAGTTTTGTTTCTTTTATCCCGTTTTTTAGGAACAAGCAGCCAGTATTATTTTTTAGTAGTGAATTTCAAAATCCTTTTTAACCTTATAGGTCCAAGGGTAGCCAAGGATGGCTGCAGCTTCATATGATCAGTTGTTAAAGCAAGTTGAGGCACTGAAGATGGAGAACTCAAATCTTCGACAAGAGCTAGAAGATAATTCCAATCATCTTACAAAACTGGAAACTGAGGCATCTAATATGAAGGTATCAAGACTGTGACTTTTAATTGAAGTTTATCCATTTTTATTCAATATTCCCTATTGTAGGTAGGACACTTTCCTTACTCAAAAGTATATTTTAAGGTAAGCAATAACATGTAAACTCTTTCTTGCAGAAGTTAATATTTTTAAATAAAATGTATTGAATTCTTTCAATGAATCATATAAAGAAGGTGAATGTTCAATCCCAGTAAGTAGTTAAGTTCTTAACTATTTTTAAACTTAAAGAGATGAAGTTTATTATCACTGTATTAAGAAAAGGTTGTCATCGCTTCTCAGCCTTTTGGCTAAGATCATGTGAAGACGAGGTTGTCCATGTCGTTCATGGAAAGTAGCCTTTTAGTTATTTTAGAATAACTCAAATATTAAATGTAGCTATCTTCCCACACGCCTGACTCAGAGCTTGTCACCTCTGAAATGCTGCAGTGATAGCTGATCAAGGAAATCAGAATGCCTTCGTGGGAAGAGTCCTGAACTAAAGTCAGTGCCTGGTCCTCTCCCTGACTTTGCCACAAACTGAGCTACATAACCTGTGGTTACTTTCGAGGACAGATGGTGCTATTTGGAATATACATGTATCATACAAGCCTGGGTGGTTGCCATGTACTTTCAAGCCCTAAAGTTGGTTTGCCAGATAACATTGAAAATCTGTGATAACCTCCAAGAAAGGTTATATTCAGTCTGTAGTGGGGAAAACATACTGTTTTTGAAACAATCAAGGTTAAAGCTTTAGCTGTTTTAATTTCCCTTTACTTAGGCAGATTCTCTTCTCACTGATTTAACAACAGTAGAATTTGGAGATGATCGGCAAAAATGTTACCTATTTCCTTTTTAGAAAGTCTTCCTCCTTTGTGTCGTTTCTGCAGCTTGGCTATCAGAATATCTGAGTTCCTGTCTGCTCACAACTCTTATGCCTTACTCATTTCTTAGTCTGTCTCTTTCTGTACATTTCAAAATCTCTTTTATTCTCCAGGCTTTTTGTATCACTGAAGAAACTATTCTTGCTTCTCTTTCACCATTTATATTCAGTGTCATCACAGTTCCACTCTTGCTCTTACATACTGTTCTGTCCTTCTGTTTATTTTTTTTTGTATCTAATTATCTATTTCTTTGGTGAAACTCCCCAACAATAACAGATTTCCAGAACATCTACTTCACATTCTCTTAGAAGTAGGTAGATTTCTGGCAAGCGCAGGGTCCTGAGTTTGATTCCCAGTTGCAAAAAAAGAGAAGGAAATAGGTAGACTATAGGTAAAACATGTATTCTTTATCACAAAGTATGTACTGGTGGTCCTAAAAACACGTGAGTCAATCACCTAGTAGGCTAAACAAGAAGCATTTTGTATGTTATCACTGGTCAGCACAGTACATCTCACCTAGTTATACCTGGCATGTGTTTCTGGAAGCTTAAAGAACAAAGTTAATATATTCTTTTACCCACTTTGATGTGATATATTTTGCACAGCACTATCAGGCCTACCTGGAGAGTAAATATCTATATACAGCAGCACTCCGAGTTCTCTTTTTAAAGTTTCGTTTACTTGAGCAAATTCAGAATTCATTTTTGGCCCAGGGTTCAATTCCCCAGTACAACCAAAAAAAGTCATTTTGGAGAGACATTTTCACCTACCCGTAGGTCCATCTCCATGACAAAGTGCAGTAGCTCTCGCAGTGGCATCCTACTGTTAAGTCTGTGCAGCGGAATTTGCGGCCAGCCGCTTACGTGTTGCAGTGTGCATCGAGAATGTTGGCACCTCAGGCGTGTCTTCAGTCACTTAGGCATTGATTTGTTACCACATGCTTCGGTGGACACTTTGCAAATCCACCCATATCTGTTACTAGGGTTGGGCAGATGAGATCATGGCAATTACAGTAATAGAGTGAAATTATATATATTTTCCTAAAAGGGTTTATGCTGTTAAAGAGCAGTTACTATGACCTGTTTTATTTGCTTAGCATACTGATTTGTAAAGAAGACACCTTGGAACCATTGATGCTTCCTGCATTGGATTAAAGTTAATGCAGTGCAGTGATTATTACCCCCAAAGGTGCTTACTAGACCTGGATTATATTATATGGAATTATGTTTCCTGATCACTAGACTCCTCACCACAAAATAAGGCAAAGTGTGCTTCCTCCATGCAGAGTATTTAAACCAAGAAAGTCTAAAATGTATGCAGTAATGCCATCTAGTGGCAGGAGAGGGTAATGCCTTATAATTGATTACATAGCATTGATACAAACTATAACACATATTTTGTATGTGACACCAGAGGAATACGTGTGTAAGAGTTGGAGAAATGTGATTATTGAGTCTGTATTTAAGGATATTAAGAAAATATTTTGCTATGATGTCATTGTGATTGTGTTTTTTTTAAAAATTCCTATTTAAATACATACTGTATGAAATACTTGCAAAAGAAATTATTTGATATCTGGAATTTGTTTTCATAATAAATCCAGGTTGAAGTAGAAGTGGAAGAAGTTGATATGGGTGTAAATGAAACAAGGGTGTCTGTGAATTGATAATTATGGAAATGGGTTCTAAAGGTACAGGGAGAGTTGTCATAACATTGTGTGTGTGTGTGTGTGTGTGTGTGTGTGTGTGTGTGTAAATATTCTGTAACAAAATTAAAATAAAATGGAAGAGACTACATGGGATTTAGATGACCAAGAATCAGATAAATGCAAAATTATAGCTAAAATGAAAGAGGAAAATTGTGCATTACATTTTCCTTTTTGCAAATTGAGCTCTTGCTGTGTAGCCCTGGCTGGCCTGACCTTCACGGTGTGGCCACCCTTGAGGTGAGACCTCAGCCTCCCAAAGCCCTGGGAGTGCATGAACAGAGGGCCACACCCTGTGCGCTGCATTTTCAAGTTCAGGACTGGACACCAGTGTGATTGACTTTAAACTGCTAAGCATAGCAACAAAGTAAATATGGTCATAGCAAAATAAGAAGTATTTAAACTGAGAGATACCATAGTATAGGAAGAATTGTCCATAGAGAAATTATTGATGAACCATTTGCATTGTTTGTTGTGTTTTGACAAAATGAAGTATTTATAATTGTTCTATAAATTAACTATAAAGCAAAAACATGGAAAGTATCTTTTAGATCGTAAGAAAAAAAGAAATAAAAAGATTGGCACGTTTTGTAATTTATTTTGAGCTGGGGGTATAGCTCAGTGGCATAAGCGCTTGTTTGGCAAGCGCAAGGTCCTGAGTTCGATCCCTGGTACCGGAAAAAAATAAAAATAAAAAAAAATAAAAAATAAAAAAAAAATAAATAATGTAATTTATTTTGAAGATTCAGTTATCAACTGTGCTTGCATCTGTTAATGAAAAGAACCTCTGCCTGTATGTCCTGCACAAAACAGATGGGCAGAGTACTGGCTCCCGTAAAGTGACACACTATTCACTGACGAATGCTATTACTGATAAAACCACAGCATATTTTTAATGAATAATTCACAGTTTCTAAAAATCTTAAAATGTTTTCAGAAGAAACAAAACATGATCAATTTTTTTAGATTAAGCTTCTAATATTTATAAATACAAATGAATATTTCCTCCAGAATTATGTATATATTTTTAAAGCTAACACTTTTCAAATCATTTTTTGCAAAATTTTTCTTGGAATTGCTTCACAGTTATGTTGCATTTTCTTTTTAAAAGACGGAAATTGAGGGGTTTTGGGGGGCTTATTTTGCATTATGCAGCCCTAGAGAGTCAGTCTTAGCAACTAAAAAACACTGGATAAAACACAGAAACCATACTTGTAAAGACACTGGAAAACTGGCAGCCTCAAGGATTATATTGACTATACTTCAAAGGGGAGAGCACCCTTTCTAGATGAGCTGAGATTATTGGCGATTTTCTTCTTTGAGGGTGTTGATTGTCAGTGTAGACTGAGACTCATCGTTGGCACAAGCAGACAGACCAGACTCCACTGGGGGAAAGAAGCTATTGGAGTCTTGACAGGCGTGAGCACAGATGTGAAAAATTAGCATTTGGAAGCATTCCAAGTGCATGGCTGATGTTTGCTGTGGGGTGTTGTCCGAATCTTAGTGTAGTGCCAGAGGCTGGAGATCAAGGTAGAGAGACAGCATCTTAGGAGGCCGAGTCTTGCTGGAGGAAGAGACACAGTACGTTCACACAGCAGGTCTCCCTAAGACACTTGCTAGGTTTTGAATTTTGTGGAATAAAGAATTATGGGCTTAAACTCCAGACCTCAAGGGACAGCACTTTTAGAGCTAAAAGGATAAATGCACCTGAAGATAAGCTGAGCTGGGAAAGCCAAGGGAGACAGCCCGCGCTCCTGAAACGCTTGGGAGACTCACCTCCCGCATTGGACGCACGGGAGACTCACCTCCCGCATTGGACGCTCGGGAGACTCACCTCCCGCATTGGACGCGCGGGAGACTCACCTCCTGCATTGGACGGTGCTAGGTTCTACTCAAGGCAAAGTTCACATTTCAGAGTTACATAGGACAGGAGGTTAAGACTTGAAGAGACACAGGCCTGTTATATTTTTTGATCTAAATACCAAAGGATGTACTGAAAGAACTAGAAAGGCCAAGTCAGGTGTAAATTTAACTGAAAACTGGAACTAGTTTCCAGTTCGTTCTCAGTTTGGGGATGGATGGAAGAAATCAGACCCCCAACAACAGAAAGAGCAGATTCTCTTAGGGAAAAATACAATCACCGAAGTCTTTCTTTTCATATACATGCCTGGGATATATTCAAAAGTTATAAGAAACGCAAAGAAATAGGAAAATGAATGAAAAGAAAAAGATAATGGAAGCAAACTCAAAGGTGACCCAAATGTTGGAGTTAGTGGTTAAGAATTTTTAACTTAAATGTTACATAAATGTCATGAAAAAAATGGCAAAACGGATAGAAATTTTTGACAGAGAATTGGTATCTACAAAAAGAATCAAGTAGATACTCTATCTAAAACTGAAAAGTACATTTGATAACAACTTACTAAATGGATCTGTTAGCAGGTAGAACACAGAATTAGTGAACAGAATTATTAGTGAATTTTAAAAAGGGCTGATAGAAAATATCTAAACTGAACCAGAAAATGGTATGTGAGAGGAGGGGCGTGGGTAAGTGCAGTGGAAGTACAGGGGAGAAAGTCTAGAACAACAGCAGTATCTGAAGAGATGCTGGAAATGGACATCACTAGGACAGTGTGGTAATTATACTGAAGTAATCAACTACAGAGACAGAGGTCAGAAAAACACCTACTTACAGAATAACCTAATGTATGACCAAGACATCCCTGCAAAACAGTGGAGAAAGGTAGTCTTTTCAATAAATAATAAAGAGACAATTGGTTATCTCCGTGGAGAAAAAGTGCCCAGAGCTCCAAATCAATTTGAGATGAATTTTAGACCTACATGTACAGGACAAAAGAGTAGCCTGTAGCAGAGAGCTTAAGGAATGATGGCAGCATGTTCTTGAAGCATGCAAAGGTTTCTTAAACTATCAGAATACATAAAAGGGGAAATGATAAGGTGGACTTTATTAAAACTAAGAAATTTTGTTCATCGACAGAGTCCCTTCTTATAGAAGAAAACATGGGGGGAGAGAGGTGAGGGGAAGGGGACATAAGAATTACAGTGCATGTGTGCATGTGCCAGCTCCCTAAGATGAATGTAATAATTTCGTGCCGCATATGTGTACTAAGAGAAATAATACACAAGCTTCAACTAATGGTTTATGAAAGCCCAATATTCCTAGCACTTCGTGCCACAGCCTTGGAAAGTAGAAAGTGTCTGAGGCTCAAGAAAAGAGAAAGAACGCAGCCAAGGTCACACAGTATGTGACTGCACTGAGCTGTGAATCAAGTCTTACGTGTATCATGTGCCCTGACACCCTGGGTAATGCCCCCAAACGTAAGCATCCCTCCAAGAAAAGCAGCCCGATGTTTCATTCATGAGTACTCTCCAGTAGGGGTGTGTCACAGGGGCACCTGGGGCCAGGCTGTCAGATAGTCCCAAAGGCAGCAGTCACCCCTTAAACTCTTAACAAAAATCCAACACTTGGGGAACAGGCATTTGGGGTATTTTTGATGAGCTACTCTGAAAAGGCTTGGGTGTGACTCAGTGATAGAGTATATGCCTGGCATTCTTGAGACTGCCCTGAGTTTGATCACTGCTTCAATGAATGAATGGATGAATGAGTGAATATTTTTGTGATCTTGAGATAGGCAGGATTTTTTAGAACGTACAACAGACTAAACATAAAGTCTAATTTATTTCACTTTTTTCTTTTTATCAAAATTAAAAGCCTATGCTTTTCTAAAAATTTCATTGAGGAAATGAAAAGGCAAACTCTAGAATGGGAGAAAATATCTGCTACACTTATATCTGACAAAAGCACTCAGTTCAGAATATATAAAGAATCCCTATAAATGGTTTTAAAAATCCACTTTAAAGCATATGGCTCACCCTTGAAAGACAATTCAGAAAGAAAGATAAATGGCTACGAAGCACATGAAAGGGGTTCGACATCATTTGCCATCAGGAAAATACAGAACCATGTCATTCCTACTCATGTAACTACAGTTTTAAAGACTGATCACATAAAATGTGAAACATCGGAATGCTGAGCCCTGTCTGATGGGAGGGGCGTTGGAAAGTTGGTAAGAGTACTAAAAGCCCTGCGGCTCAGCATTTGGGCGCCGAAAAGAGTACTCAAGAAGTGAGTGCATATGTACACTAAAAGATGCGTGCAGTAGGGGAAGGCTGTGTGAATACACGGCCGTGACTGGAGTAAGTAGCCACAGCCACAAGTGCATGGGTCCTCAGGACCTGGGGGAGGTAAGGCATGGACTCCTCCGGAGCCCTTGAGGGAATACAACTCTGCTGATACCCTGATACCAGACTTCTGCCCTCAGAACTGAGAATAAATTCTATTGTCTTAAGCCGTGCACATACACAGTGTTTGTAATAATGTTCTTTAAAATAACATCCATCTGATAATCACCAAATTTTCCCTATCAAGAGGAGTAAATGAATTGGGGTGCACTTGTATGGCAAGCTACTACAGTATTAAACAGTGATGAACTGAGGGCTGCAGATACAATTCACTGTGGAAGCACTTGCCTAAATTTTAATGCAGTGCTGATTCTGATTCTCCTGCTCCTCAAAAAATAATAATGATGCTGAAAACACATTCAATAATTGGATAATTATTGCAGATCATATTAAGCAAAAAAATGACACAAAATACTGTACAGTTCCTTTTATATTACGTTCAAAAGTGTGAAAAACTCTTGCAGTGCAATTTTGAAATCATAGTAGTCTTTTTTTCCCCTGGGAAATGACTGATTAGTAAGGTGAGGAAACCTTCTGGAGTGCTAAATATGGCCTATACTTTCACCTGGGTAGTGATTACACAGTGTGTAAATTCACTAGGTACTTAAGATTAGTGTACTGTACCTATGTATATTATATCTCAATAAAACAGAAAAATCACTTAGGACTAAATTTTATAATGGAGTAGCTATAAATTACAGAAAACTAGTGATAAAAAAATTGTACTGGATGATGTTAAGGTAAAGTAACTGGATATGACTGTAACTTAAAGTGTCTAACTTCTGGTGAGGTGCATAACCCAGAGTGCTTGCCAAAAAAATTTAAGGAACATCATTAGAGTAGGTAACTTTCCAAGGTAACTACTTTGAAAATCTTCTTTTTTCCTTAAACTTTAAAATTCAGTAATTTCATTTGCTTTTATACATGCAGCAGTTATTGACAGATTTCTAATAATATGTACAGAAACTTTAAAAAATAACTATTACAAATTGGACATATTCACTTTTTTGAAATTAGGAAGTATGGACAATACAGAAATACACAAATCGTCCATTTTTAATTTTGTCCATTTTTAATTTTCTAGTAATTTTTAATCGTCCATTTTTAATTTTAATTTTTAATAGGATTTGTTTTCAGAGCTAAGGATTAAAGCGAGGGATTTTTTGCACATGCTAGTCAAGCACTCCTATCAGTGAGCTGTTCCCCCAGCTTACCTTTTTTCTGTAAACTTACCATGCCATCACAAGAATTAGAGGTGGACTTTTTCTGTTCTTGAGTATTCTATACAAACATGCATTTGATAGGATTTTTTTTTTTAAATCAGGAATTGAACTCAGGACCTTGCGCTTGCCAGGCAGGCACTTGTGCCACTGAGCTGTATCCCCAGCCTGGTTAGGGTGTATTTTGCAGTATACTTTTTTCCCTACATGATACACTATCATCGTTTTGCCATTAAAAAATTTTTATAACTCTTTAGTATTCCATGATACATTGTTGTATACCCAAGCCTACGTGAGCTTTTTTCTTTTTAATGTTATTTTCTTTCATTATTTGTTCCTTTTCAATACTTTTTAAAACCATGTTTAAGCCATTAGACCATTAATGTGCTGTTGATTTTTTAAATTAGGCATGGGGTGGGGATATAGCTCAGTGGCATAAGTGCCTGCCTGGCAAGCACAAGGTTCTGAGTTCTATCCCCAGTACCACCAAGAAAAAAAAAAAAGGCATCTATCCTTTGACATGCTGAGGATTTTTATTGCAGTGTTTAAACATTGATTCCTTTTTTAGCAGTTATTTTTATAGTACACATCTAAAAACGAAAAACAAGTAAAAAAAGAAATTGCTTGCCATCTGAACCTCCACACAGTTAAGTCTTGACATCTTGATGGTTCTGTTTTCAGCATTAGTGTTACTTGAGAACTTGTTCAAAATGAAGATTCTTAGCCTGTACCTCAGATGATTGACTCGTCAGTCTATGGTTTAGTAAGATCTTCACATGATTGTAGTCTGTGATGAAGCTTGAGAACCACCACTGGTTGGATTTAGAAACAACTCTTAAGAGAAAAGTGATAAGAGCTGTACTTTAAAGGGGTAAGGTTGGACCATTGAGGAAATTATTTGAAATTTTTGGGATTAATACCATTATAATGACCATAAAAATAACTTTGAATGAAGACGATGAATGTAAGAATATGTTGTAAGAGGAGATAATAAAGCCATCAGTAGAATTTGATAAAGGAGCATGTGAAGGAATGTAAAGGAATATAAACTATTGTTAAGAGGAGCACTAAGGATTTGAACTGAAAAAGAAGGCTAATGCTATTTAACAGAATACAAAGCAGAGAACAGGTTTTAGTGGCACGGTTATCAGTTCCAGACAGTATAGATGTGAGGTGCACGTCATGCAAATCTGTCAGTAGGAAACAGGATTCAAGTTTACAAGAGAGGTTAGGGTTGAAGATATAATTGGAAATAATCTTCATAAAGGTAGTTGGCTGAATTGTGAGACTGGGGAATTTGCGTCGGCATGAGATTAAAGAGTTACTGAGGAACTATAAGCAGTATTAGTGATTGGAAGAATTGGGATCATAAGAATCTCAGGTCACCTACAGTGATAATTCTCAGCCTTGATGAAAGGCAAAATGACTTGAAGTTTATTGTAAACATTTGGGGATACTCCACGTTCACTGAAGGGAGGAGTTATCCCTGCTTGGATTTGTTTTCTGTCTCACAGAAGTGGTATGCTTATGGAGTATCACTTCTTTAAACAGAAATAACAGTCATCTTCACATTCCCACATCTGCCTCCAGATGCCTTTCAGATGACAGCAGGGCTCATTAAAGTTTCCTGGGCCATTTATTGTTGGTTCCGGGCGCCATGGATGTTCTGCTTGTGATGTTTACAATGACACTCTCAAAGCAAACTAGTGAATTTTATCTTTCTTGCATTCACTCACTTTTTGACAAATTTCCTTTTCAGTGTATTGTTTGATTGCTTTTCAAAAAGGGGAACACTGCCCATAGTTTTGAAAACCCTAATTGGCCAAACCGAGGACTGACTCTATGGGGAGCTAGAATGGAATGCTTTAGTGTATGGAAAGTATAAATAACAGATAAAATTATTGTTAAGGAACATGCAGTAAAATCCCAAGTTCACAAGGTGTAAGGACAGGAAAACTGGAGAAAGTGAAAATTTCTAACATTCTTGGAAAAAAATTTATCAGAAAAAGATTTACATGACTTTTAAAACTGGCATCAAAAGTCAGGAGTCAGAATGCATTGTGATCATTTGAATATCTACTAAAAGTCAATCAGTATTCTAGTAATATATTTAAATGTGGTATATAAAAACCTGAATATTAATTGTCAAATAGCAGATTATAATGGTGTTTTTGTGGTCATATTGAGAGAAGTTTAAGAGACTTGGATTACAAATGTAACTATTTCAGGGGCAAGACCAGGTCTCTGGGTCTCAGTTGCTTTTATCTGAAAAACGGTTACAATTCTCCTTGTCTAGAAGTTAAGAGCTAGTGAAAGTTTATATGTGTGCCATCTATAGTATCTTACGTGGAGATTCCCATAGCTACCGTCACCGCAGATCATCACTGTCACCACTGCTGGGATATAGTGCTCACAATGCGGAAAGGATAATATATGTAACCCACAGCTTACAGCGTTTTCAGAGCGATGAAATGACTGCCCCCAGCATACCTAAATGCCGCGAAACACAGACTCATGTCCCAAGAAATGTAAATGTTCATCGTGTGAATGTATTATGTTCTTTTTTTATAGGAAGTACTTAAACAACTACAAGGAAGTATTGAAGATGAAGCTATGGCTTCTTCTGGACAGATTGACTTATTAGAGCGTCTTAAAGGTAGAAAGTCTATTTGCTTGTCATTTCTTCAGTTAAACATTTAACTGGTTTTAAATAAACTATTTTAGATCTCTTCCTTGCTAATTCTCAACTCTAAAGCTCATTGCTCTTTTACCAGTCACTAAATAGGACTTCAGTTATAGGCTAAGTGGGAAATACTTTTTTTTTTTGAGACAGTCTGGCTGTGCAGATCAGGCTGGCCTTGAGCTCACTGTGTAGCCCAGGCTGATCTCAAACTTGCAACAATCCTCCTGCCTCAGCCTCCTGGGTGCTGGGATTACAGGCCCATGCCACCACACCTGGCCCTTAAGTGGGAAATGCATTTGTAGAAATACTGTATTGTCTTTCTCCATTCTTTCTAGGGTAGAATTTCTTTTCACATTTATAAGCTGATTATAAGTCCTTTTAGTAGAATTTCTTTAAAAATGTCTTATTTGTTGCCTGAAAATTCCATTGTCAAAACAGGAAAAGTGCTAAATAATACTTGGAAGTAGACAAAGAAACTACTTTTGGGTTCCAAAATATTATTAGTTGGAGGGAATATAGGAAGGACATTTTGTCTAAATTTCCTTTAGCATGCTCCTTTTTTCTCCTTGACTGCAGCTAGCTTTGTAGGGAAAGTTTATTCTGGTTGTAAATAATTGTTTATTCATGTACATTTGTAGCTAAAATATATACCTAATATTTCTCTTTTAAAATAGTATAATAGCTTTAGGAATAGTTTATATAACATAAAGTAATTATTTCATGAAAACTTATATCTGTTTTATTTAGAACTTAATTTAGACAGCAGCAGTTTCCCTGGAGTAAAACTACGGTCGAAAATGTCCCTCCGTTCTTATGGAAGCCGGGAAGGGTCTGTATCCAGTCGTTCAGGAGAGTGCAGCCCAGTCCCTGTGGGGTCATTTCCAAGAAGAGGGTTTGTAAATGGAAGCAGAGAAAGTACTGGATATTTAGAAGAACTTGAGAAAGAGAGGTAACTTGTTCACTATATAGTAAATATTGACTTGTACATGCCAAGTTTCTTACTTTGTAATATGTATAAATTACAGATTAATGGCAGATGATAGCTAATACTTAAAGAGTATTTTGCACTTTTAATCACAAGGGTAGCATGTTACTTATTTATATTAAACTAAAAATGTAAAGATAGTAGCTTCTTGGTATTCTAAAGACTTCTGTTTTATCACTTAAATACTTGAAATATTCTGCACATTGAATAATATATGATCACAATATTTTTGTGTCGTCAAAATATATAACTAGTTTTTAATTGAACTTGTAGTTATCTTTGAACTAAATTTTATAACTATTAGATTCTATATATGACTTTTTCCCTTATAGAAGTCCTATAAAAGTGACCACTAATGAAATATTTCTCAATTTATCAGCTTCTTTGTCTTAAAAATGGTGTTTGTCATATGGAATGAATTCTGATTTTTCACAGGCAGTATATTCTCTTCTTGAAGTTAAAAGTATCTCACTACAGATATGAGAATATAGGTCATTATCAAAATTTTTTAAATGTTTTAGATCACCTAAATGAGTCCTTAATTTATAGATGATACCCTCCCTATTAATACACTTAAAAGTCCTGCTAGACATTAAAATGGCAAAATATTTGTTACATATTAGTTCTGTGACCTTGGTCAAGTCATTAAATTTGTGTTTCTTTTTTTTTTTTTTTTTTTTTTTTTTTTTGCGGTACTGGGGATCGAACTCAGGACCCTGCGCTTGCTAGGCAAGCGCTTATTCCACTGAGCTATATCCCCAGCCCTAGTCATTAAATTTGTATGTCAAGTTCTTCTGTAAAAATATGGATATGGTTTAACCTTGTACAGTTGTGAAAATATTAATACCATATGCAGAAAATGCCCAGCACATGTAACTGAGAGACAAAAGACCTTTTATTACTTTCTCTCTGGTTTTACGTGTGCCCCTTTATAAAAATCAGGATGATCATATGGACCAGAAGTGATTGAGTGTTCTTTCATCTCCTGGCATTACATAAGTCTTAATTTCATAACCTGAATCTGACTACCAAAAACACATTCTGAAAACTAAGGAGTAAACCAGGGTCAGTGATGCTGCATCTCTTTGACCCCTGAGTCTAGTAAGAGGCAAGGGCGTGTGAGCATACTGTGGGCGTTCCTGGCGACTTCATGTTGATAAAGCTCCAGTTTCACTAGCAAAGAGAGAAAGTTTTGAAAAAAGATTAATTTTGGGTATATTGTACTAAAGATCCTACCACATCTTACAAATGCTTTATACGTATTAAAGAATACTTGTAAAAAAGATGTTTATTTTTCTCAGACTCACATGATCTAAAAAATGAGAGTTCATGTTCAATTCCTTGACATTACTTATTTCTTACAGTCTTCCATAGCCCTTTGGTTTGAAATCCATGAAGAGCTGAGTTCTTTGTTCAGGAGCTTAGCTGCAGTCATCTTGGTAGATTTTAGTTATTGTATAGCACCACTCTCAATAACTTCAAGCTTGTCTTGACTTGATTTCTTCCTAAAATATATTTTAACTCTTTCTATATTAACAGGGAAAATTTTTTCTTCTTCTCAGTATATGGCCCAACTTCTAACCCAGGTGTTATTACACACTATAAAAAGTTACTTTTTGACAAGAGTAATTTTAACATAGTTTTGTTCAAAGGGTCTTAACTGTGACCAACTAATCATTAACATGCCAGGGGTTTACTGTAGAAAGCATCTTTATAGGGCAGCCCTCTTGGGACCTCTCCCAACTGGGGGCTGTTTTTCTCCTCCTTATTTCCAATAAACATTCTCCTAACTTTTTCCTTTTTTTCTGTGATTTCATTGTTGAACTTTGCAAGGTAACAGCTTTGTTGATGCCATTTATACAGAGTTAACTATTTCAGATTTGGAGGTCCCACTGAGACTGAGAGGCGTGTACAGGCCTTCAAGGCTACAGACCTTAGGAAAACATCTTACCATGCTAGTGACCTCCAGACTATAATTGTTTATGATGCCACTGTCAAACTCCACATGGTCATATAGGTGGAGCCAGTGATGAATGTGCTGGACCCCTTTTACAAGGTGCACTGTGCCGACCTTCTAAAGAGGGCCCGCAACTGCCAGCCCCCAGTGATTTCTGTCACAGCTCACTTCAACAGAAAGAAGCTAGATAGGTCTTTGCCCATCTTCCCTAGTGGCAGGTAGGGATACTGCAGGGGGGTGGGGTAAGAGGCAGTTTAATTCGCTTATGAACAGGCAGCTAGCAGGAGAAAGGGAGTAAGGTAGAGTCAGGTAGTCAGCTACACTGATAAGAGTTAAAATAGGCAATGAAATTGAGACTTTGACCCAGAAAGGAGTTTCTCAGCCAAAATGGAATGCATCCCTCCCTGTATTCAGGACAGAGTTTCTGGGAATGTAGAATGCAGAACAACCAGTTTTCTTTACAAATCAGTTTTCTTTAATTTCTGCATGCTGAATAACTGGGTTAGAGCCTAAGTTTCAGTTGGTCATTTTAAACCCATGGAGCCACCTGGGATAGGGCACCACTAGACAACTTGAGTAAATTCCCTTGCTCTGCTTATGCATAAGCAGTTCTAGACCAGGGGGCCATGTGGCAGCCCGCTTGGGACTGCCCCAGCTGGAAACAATTTTTCTACTTTCAATAAATATTCTCCTGCTTTCAAATAAATAAAAAGCATCAGCATTCTTCCCAACACTTTCCTGCTCCTATTCCTGCTTTTCAGGCGGTTGCTACTTCCATAGCTCTAAATAAAATACATTTTACATCACTATATATTACATATAGATATGTATTCGATATATCACTAGTTCTTGATTTAACTTTTGACCTAAGTTACCGACACCTTTTTAAAGATGACTTGTTAATTTTACTTAATTACTCATCTAGTTTTTAACTCTCTACTATTGAGAGGCGTGCACAGAATTTGAAAGAATTTGTATTCATGCATGCATAAGCATATATGCATACAGACTTTTTATTTTTGTTACTTTATTGGTTCTTACATTTATAAATTTATGTAACATTCTTTTCTACTTCTTGCTCTAGCCTGTGACTGTTGAAGCTGCACTATGTAAGATGTGGCAGTTGTGTGTTTACTTCCATCTTATTGACACTCATTACACTTACATTATGCTTTATTCATTTAGAGTCCTTATTTTTCTGTAGCTAACTACAGATGTTGAAATCAGATCAGTATTTTTTTAATAGCTCTGTGGTTGTTGAGCACCGTGGAACTAAGCAGAATGCCAGAATTAATTTTTTTTTCTGTTGCTAGAACATTATACTCTGTGCTGCTTGAAGGAAGATGGTCTTGTTTGGAGTATGTCTTTCTCCTATGGCTCTGTTTTTTCTAAAATTTCAAATCTCCTTTCTTTTGTATTGTTGGCAGCAGAAATTTGTGCTTTACCGTAACACTAGGCTCTTTCAGCATTGTTTTCTTCTTGAAGGTTTTATTGGAGCCCATTGACTTTGCTGTTCTGGCTTGGACCATTTGCTTTTTTAAGCATGGCACAACCATGGTGGAATTTCCTGTCATTATACTTCGCACTGAGTTGTTATACATTCTGTGTCTTTTTTATTGTTACTGTGTCGGAAGGAGATAAATTGAATGTTCGTATGTGGGACAAACTTCTTTCATACTTGACTTGCAGTTTGGAAAGATCCATGCTTACATTCATTTTTCTTCACTGTCAAGGTTGCTGATAAGAAAGTCTAAAACCAGTCTGTTTCCCATTCCCTCACAGGTGACTTCAGTCGTAGACTCATTCACATCTCCCCGCTTTTCAGTGGTGATGTTAGTGTTTTCATTTTCTGTGTTGCCCAAGAGGAGTGCTAGAAAGTGGCTAAACCTGGACTTGCATCTGACCATATAGCTGTGTTACCTTTCTCATCTGTAGAGTAATACACTCAGAAGATGAAAGGATTACATTAGACTTTTTAAGAGGGCCTTAGCAGTACGCCTGGTACATGGGGCATTTGAGAAGTGTTAGCTATTGTCATATTACCTGTTAATTCATCTAACAAATGCTTATTGAATGCCTAATACATATGTAGTATGCCCTTTTAGTTCCCTCAGGTTTAGTTAGAGGACTAAGACATGAGATTTACATAAAGAAGCTTTTTTTAAAAAACAGGGTCTCGCTATATAGTCCAGGGTGGCCTTGAACATACTATTTCACCCAGGTTAGCCCCTGACTTGCCATCCTTCTACCTGAGCTTCCCAAGGATTATAGCTATGCACCACTGTGCTTGGCTTTGGAGAATCATTTTTTTAAAAGGCTGTTGGCAACAACAGATTATAAAAGACACTAAATTCTAAAGACACTGCTGGACCTGGCCTCGGTTTTAATTCTGGGCCTTAATAACTGTTGTGTGAGTCATAAGGTCAGCTCCTCTCATTTAACCACTTGTTACGTAATTTGACTTAAGACACTGTACCCTTGGCTTCCCCAGATCATGTTACTAATTTGAGATTTAGTAATAATTTGTTTTTGATCTCCCTAACCACCTCTTCCTCCTTCACCACAACTGATGACAGCCTGTCAGCTTAAGTATTTGTAACATCCAGGTTCATAAATCCATTTACTAAAAAATAATTAGCGAAAATAATAGCATCGCCATCTATTCCACTTCTTTTCCCACCTTGCACTTGGTAGGTCCTGCAGTCCTTAATTAGGAAAGGCTGAAAAACAGAATCAGCTCATCTTTATGCAAGTTGCGGTACCCAGATGTAAAAGGGTTCAGGCTTTTTGTAGTACACTTGTTCCTGTTGTCAGAAATGGGAGAGAAGGGTGGCTTCTCGTTCATCTGTGCTGCAGCCTCATAAATCGGGGCTTCTCTCCATGCCATATGTTTCTTTACTATTGCAGTTGTTTACTTTTAGAAGTGCTTCTTAGAAACCAAAGGTAATTTTGCCAAGAACAGAGCCTTCCATGCATTCACTGCTAAGACTCATTCATTCCCAGACTTCCCAAGGAAATATCAAACAGAACTTTTAGAGTAACGGTAATAGCAGAGTGAGGAACATTTCTGTGTGACCAAAATTCCAGAAGCAATAACAGACAATATATACATGAAAATCACAGTTTTCTAGATGGCAAAGCCATTATGAGCAGATAAAGGCTGAGTGATACACTGACACAGTATATTTACCATTCCGTAACTGACGAGATACTGTCATTCCTAATATAGTACTTCAAATGTTAGAGAAAGAAAAGTCACAGAAAAGGACATACCTCAGTTCAGCAAGGGCTTCTGTTTGGAACCAATTTGGTTCACCAGCAAAAGCATCGGGCACAATTTTGCTTCCCTTTGCAAACTCCGTATCAGGTGACAAACATGGCCACAGCCATCTTCCCCAAATCATAAAACACATTAAGTTTATAAGCTGAAGCACCACTGCGTAAATGGTTTTTAAACTTGAAAAAGAGCTCAGGCTCACTCATATTAAAAGAAATCCAATTAAAACTATAGCAGTGTACTAATCTTTTAAAAAATAAGTATGCTGAAATTAAAAAGCTGGATTAAGCACTTCCATTGGTAAAAGTGATAGGACCATAAGTTGGTCTAGTATCTAACAAGGACAGTAAGTTAAAAATCCATGCACCGCACCCTAGAAATTTATCTAGTAAACATGCTTGCCTATACCTGAAATGGGGTATATATAAAAATTTCAATGTAACATTGTTTATAATATCTGAAGATTAAAAAGGCCCTATATGCCCACCCACAAAGGCCTGGTCGTGTTGTATTCCTTCATGGGTACATGAGTGCTGTGGTGGACGTAGGTTATCATACAGCATACAAAAAATACATGATACCTGTGTATGTTCTAATATGGAATGATCTCAAAGACAGATTTAAATGAAAAAAATCATAGGACAATGTGTGATAATAATATGCTACTACTTAAATCAGGTAGGGTGACACAAAACTGTCATTCAGCACTCGGGGAGGGTGAGCCAAGCAGGATCACTAGTTTGAGTCCAGCCTAGGTAAGGTGGTAACTCAGTGAGACCCCGTCTCAAAATAAAAAGTAGTAGAATGGTGTACAGAGAGAGCAACTAAGATGGCGACCGGGTAGGAAGCAGAGGAGAAACCTCTCGGAGGAATCCCACCTGGGCTAAGAAATGCAGCAATATGAGAAGGACAGAAAGGAGAGAGGTGGGTACCTTGAACTCAAAATAAAAAGTAAAAACCAGACTTAGGATGTAGCTCAGTGGTAAGGCCCTAGATTCAATCCCTGGTACTGCAGAAAAAAAATCAATAAAATATACATATATGCCTCTGGATTTCTTAGAATATTTCTAGAATTACACAGATGAAAGTTGTAACAAGTCATTGCTTTGGGAAAGAGCCGCTGGAAAAGAGGTGATAAATTTTTGTCCCAGCACCTGTGTGTTTCATCCGAGTAACCCTCTTCTTGTATTATGCAGTTATGTCTATAATGATCAGAGGTACAGTATCGTGATATAGATTGCTATTGACACAAGTGATTGGGGTCATTTAGGAATTACATTAATTCATCTTCATATTCTAAACTAAGAGCCAAGAGTAGTGACACATGCCTGTAACCCCAGCACTTGGGAGGCTCAGGCAGGAGGATCATGAGTTCAAGGCCAGGCTAGACTACATAGTGAGTTCAAGGCTGGCCTAAACTATGTAGTAAGAACCCTGCATCAAAAACAAACAAACAGGGCTGGGGATATACCTCAGTGGAATAAGCACCTGCCTAGCAAGCGCAGGGTCCTGAGTTCGATCCCCAGTACCGCCAAAAACAAACAAACAAACAAAAATCCAAACTAAGAAGTTTCTCTAGCTCAGCTAACTCCCATGTAATACAGGGTGACAGTGTACTGTATTCCCTACTTTGGCTACTAAAAAGTAGAAAGCCACATTGTGTGCGAAGTAGTCGTTTCCTGTATTCCAGTGGTGTTTTGTAGCACAATTACTACTTTTCTGAACTCCCTCAGTATACTTCTTACTTTGAATTTTGTTATATCTGCTTTTACCTTTCATCATATTTTTAGAGTATTAAGTAAATAAAGAGAATGCCTTTCATTAAAATGTAAGTATACTAGTAAGGATGAGTACCAGTTTGTTTAAGTGGGAAAAGTAATAATTTTTTTACATTCACATTTTAGTGGTTATATTGTAAGTCCTACCTTTAAAAATCCAAATTAATAAGAAACTGTATTTATTATGAATATTTTTAGTTTAAATAGACAACCATAAAAACGCTGGTAAGGATTGCTCCTGCAGTCTGTATGAGCATTGTATAAATTTACCTTTCTTTAAAAAATAGATCATTACTCCTTGCTGATCTTGACAAAGAAGAAAAGGAGAAAGACTGGTATTATGCTCAACTTCAGAATCTCACTAAGAGAATAGATAGTCTTCCTTTAACTGAAAACGTAAGTAACTTGACAGTACAATTTATTTTAGAATTTAATAATTTGATCCTTCAAAGTACCTAAGTTATCCATTAAAACTTTAGGAATACTGCATTTATACCAATTTATACATTATAATATGTTTTACTGACTTTAAATTTGAATATATTATAGTTATTGAATTTTAATTTATAAAGATGATAAAACATCATTGACCTCCAAAATGCATTTATTTTAAGCCTAGTTGAAAATATCTGTTAAGTTTAAAATCCTAAAGTGCTCAGGGTTCTACTAGGCAACTGTTTTTTAATTGTATGTATTGAATTCCAAACATATTATGTAGAAATGTTTATTACCATCTGCCTGTTTTTTGTACCATATTGTAAGTATCATGCCAGAGAATTTTTGCAAGAACATTATCTTTGAAGATAATTTGAGTCCTTTCCAGGTGTAGATGACAAAGCTAAAGGTGTCCATACTTTGCTCAGCTGTGTGCTTTGCTGTGTTAAAATGCTGCTCAGAGGGGCTGGGGATATAGCTCAGTTGAATAAGCGCTTGCCTGGCAAGTGCAAGGTCCTGAGTTCGATCCCCAGTACCACAAAAAAAAAAAAAAAAAAAAAATCCTGCTCAGACTCTCCCTGTCCACCCAGCTTCACCACATTATCTGTTTTGTATGTGTGGTAGCACGTAGTAGTAGTCTCAAGATTGTATTCAACTGTTGTCCATAAATATTTGATGTAATTGTGTGAAAGAGAAAATAGACTAATTAAAATATAACTTGCTTTGTTAGCTTAGATTTTTCACTTACCAGTAGCACTTTTGAAAGAAGATGATGGATAAAAATGTAAAAGGAGAAAGAGGAAAACTTTCTGCAGACACATAGCAGAGCTGCACAGAGCCAGTTGGCCAGAGCTAGGAAAAGAGGTTTTAAGTGCTCACCTTCCCGGAACGGTTTATCTTTCAGGATTTTGAGAGGGAGGGTAAGGCTTCCCCTTCCTGTACCCTTAACCTTTTCCTGGAAATGAAGGAAACATAAGTCATGGAAGATGGTTATTGGAGAATTATTGGAAGCTAAAAATTACGAACCCAGAAGGATTTTGTGGGACTGTTATAAACAAAATTACCACAGCATAACTTTGCTCACCATTGACTTTGGTAAATAGAGAATATATAAAATCCACAGTGTGTCTCCATGCAGTACTAGGAAAAGGATTTAGGTATATATGACAACTCAAGAACATTTGATTACTATCTGAAGTAAAAATGGGCTGTCAAATAAACTTGTTATTCCCTATTTATTAAATATCAATCACATTGACTTATATATAAGGCATTATTATGGACCATTAGCAACTTTTAGCAAACTTGCTTATATTTTATAACTCTTAATTATACAAATTTTGGTTTCATATAGAAGAAACAAATTAATGAACACTTTTATATGAAAAGTACTTATCGAGGCCGCGGATATAGCTCAGTGGCGTAAAGCGCCTGCCTGGCAAGTGCAGAGTCTGGAGTTCAGTCCCCAGTACCACAAAAATAAACAAATAAATAAATAAAGCACTTACCAAGACCACAGGCCCTGTGGAAAGCATCAGCTCCCACTTGTACTGTTGCGACACACTGTGGTCACGGTCAGCATTTTGAGGGTCAGCTGACCCAGTGCACGTAAGAAGTAATGTGCAGATCGTTTCATCTGCAATACAGCCCAGAGCTTATGTCTGCAGCAGTACTTTCTGCAGGTGAATGTTTGGTGTATGTTTCAAGAGAAGAGGGTTAAAAACTGCTCTAACTTAAAATGGCAATGCACTTTGGAGTTCTTAGCCCAGAATGCTGTTATGAGTCAGACCTGAGTAGGCACACAGATGAGAAACCTGTAATACTGCCCCATGCCTTCCATTGCCCTGTAGAACTCTTACCTACCATTTTATCTAACGGTATTGTATTTTTCCCCATTTTCATCCTTTTACATGCCTGGCGGTTATTACCGTGCCTGGAATTTTAGTGAGAGGCCTAATAAGTTTGTGAAGGAGTTGTTACCTCCACTGTGAAGAAGTTGTCTTCATTTGTTTCATCTTTGCTTCACTTTGGGATTTTTATCAAAGTCTGTGTTAACTTTGTGGGTTTATTTTTGATTATCTATATTACAGGCTTTTTCTTACCTCATTTTTTTACTTCACAAATGGAAAAGTTCTGTTTAATCTGTATATATATGGTAGTCCATACTTTACATTGAGATAAAAACTTAAGGATGATGGGCCTGTTTCTTGATTTTTGTTGATGTTGTCCATATTAATCTTATTTTTTATTACTTATAAATCATGCATCTTGCGTGGGTAAGAATCACAAAGGAAGTAAAGCTAGGCTTACTGTAACTGGACCAAGTAAATATTTTAAATGAATCAATCGGATTGAATTAAAGCCAATCAGTATTTTAACTCTTCATCCCGTCAGCCACCTGGACTGCGCCTAGCACCTACAAGGAAATTGCTGGGCTCTAGAGGCAAAGTCATTTTCCATGCACTGAGACTCATACATTTGCTTATCCATTTTCTCTCTTGGCACTTACACACTTTTTCTGTTTTACTAATAAACAGACAAACACAAAGAGGTATTCATATTTTATGTTATTTATGGTTTTAGTTTTCCTTACAAACTGATATGACCAGAAGGCAACTGGAATATGAGGCGAGGCAGATCAGAGTTGCAATGGAGGAGCAACTGGGCACATGCCAGGACATGGAGAAGCGGGCACAGGTAACCTAGGTATACTTAAACTACAAAAGAATAGCTCTGTTGGCATTGATAATACCTTCTTACTGGAGATATTTATGGGGCAGGGAATATGGCTCGATAGTAAAACACTTGCCTAGCATGCAGAAGGCCCCAAGTTCGACCCCCAGGGCACAAAAGGAAAAGAAAAAAATCTGTGTGTTGAGTGTGTGTATGCACAGATGCACATGCATGCAAGCACTAGGTCTTATCTCCATGTCAGCGCTGTTCACGCGAGAAGTAATAACTGCGGAGCACTGCAACCCGCGCTCACGTAACCCTGCCTTCCTCACGTATTCCCTCCCCACACTCCGCCCCACGTCGGGGTTACAGGGGGAAGAAAGGCGTTTGTCCTTGGGGGCTGATAGCTGGCTTCAGCTCTTCAGGACTTTTACTTGTTAATCTAAATATGTATAACAATATTCAGAATATACAACTGTTCTTCGAAATATGTACTTTAAAAAACGGTAACTCTTATTCAAGAAGAATAGAAAGGAAATATGCAGAAAATTTGGAGACATGAATTAAGTTGGGTGGAGAATATTCTCATATTTCTACCCAGAACTAATGTCAAGAAAAGCAATAACTAGCTTTGCTGTCAAGCCTTTTCATAGATTGCTCAATTTTGCCCTTTTGTATTTATACAGCTATATTCCTGAGTATGTTTTTAGTCCTTGGGAGACTTTGATGATTGGTATGTCCCAAGAGAAGCATGAGAAATTTTTTTTTTAATGTTTGAGACAAACTGGAAGAAAAGATTTTCTTTAAGTAAATAGCAAATAATAAAAGGATAGTGGCCTATACTTGTATGTGTGGTATAAATATATTTTTATATTCCATAAAGTTTATTCATAGTTTTAAAATCACTTAATATGACATTTTCCAGTGCCCAAAGTGTAAGCTTTCTCAGAGTTTCCTAAATAAAATGTGTATTCTATTTTGGTTGGGCCGTGGTTATAGGCTAAGATCAATGATTATGAGAAAAAATATGGGACTGTCACTTGCAAAGGGAAGGATTGATAAGAATTTCAAAAAAAGTAAGAATAGAGTGAAATTTTTTAACACAAGTATTTACCAAAACTCAGAAACACACTTTGTATTAGTTTTAAAGACAGAAATAGGTTGTATCATAATTTCAATCAATATGCCATTGCTATTATTTAACTTCGTTTAGGCTGGGCATGGTGGCACACGCCTGTAATCCCAGCACTCAGGAGGCTGAGGCAGGAGGACCGTTGTGAGTTTGAGACCAGCCTGGGCTACAAAGTGAGCTCCAGGCCAGCCTGAACTGCACAGTGAGACCCCGTCTCAAAAAAGACCAAAGAAAAAAAAACTTTATTTAGACTCTACTATAGATGCAAGTAGAAAAATAAAATGATATAAGTGCCACAATATTTGCCATCTAAAAAAGAAGAAAAGAATCATCTGTTACTTGTAAATGGTAGAAATTTTTGCCAAAAGAAGGTCTAAAAGTGAACCAAAAAATATTTAGTAAGAATTTCATAAGGTTAGAGTTAAGATACATAGAAAACTCAATAGCTCTAAAATTATTGTAAAAATTCTTCTCCCACTTTGTTTCAATTCCAGGTGAGTCACTTTGCACTTAACTGCTTAGTGGTCATTTGATGATCTTGCTATGGTGGAAAGTAAAAGCGGTGCCATCTTTGTGATCTTTCTATCGGAAATAAAAGTAATGTGCAGCTGCAGTATTTTAGAAGTCCAAAAAGTACTGACTCATAACAGGAGTCACTAAAACTCTCCTGTTTAAACTCTAACATTACAACAAATCAGATGTTCTTTCCCTGTAGTTTATATCTAGATTCATATAAAAAAATTCAATGTGATTTTCACTTTCTTGAAATATGTTGGAGAATAACATTTGGAGGGAGTGTTGGGAATCGAACCCAAGGCCTTCCACATGACTGCACACCTGCCCCTAAGAATAACTTTTAAATGTTGATTTTCTCAATATATGCACCATGTAATTTGATATATGACTTGTATTTGTACAGTTTTACTAAACACATCTAGAGACCTATTTCATAAAGTTAAAGGTAATTTTATAAATGTAAAAATTGAATGAACTCCAATTTATCACGGTGTGTGTGTGTGTGCACACGCACACGCACTGCTTACATAAGAGTGGTTTGACATAAAGCTGAACTGTTAGGTGATAGGCATCATATAATATGTATGATTTATGTATTTTAATTATTAGCATTCATGAAAAACACTAATTTTTAAATAAAATATGCCTAATTTGGTCTCCTATTTTAGCGAAGAATAGCCAGAATTCAGCAAATAGAAAAAGACATACTTCGTATACGACAGCTTTTACAGTCCCAAGCAACAGAAGCAGAGGTGAGTAAATTGCATTTTCGTTTGTGTATAAATGTTGGTAGTCATTCTTAGAAAAGAAAGTAAGTAATGTGGCATCCTTGAAATACAGATATTCTTCTAGAAAAATAAAGCACTTTATAATTTTTGATGGAATTAAATTATCAAAATCCTTTACTACTTTGATGTCTTCATAATAGGCAATTATAATTTGTGGAGCTATCAGTATAGATAGCGTACATCAGCTACCAACTTACATGTAGTCAAATAATTAATTTAGCAATCATCAGCCTGTGAGCTTTTTCTTTGTATAAAACCCATCGTAAAGAATTGATCATAGGGGGCTGGGGATATAGCTCAGTGGAATAAGCGCTTGCCTAGCAAGTGCAGGGTCCTGAGTTCGATCCCCAGTACCGCAAAAAAGAATTGATCATAAACATTTACCTGTGCCTACTCCACAAACCCCAGTAGAATAAAAAAATAAAGAGAATAAAGTAAAAAAGACACAAAGACCAGAGAGATAACAGTAATAAAATTTGAGGAGCAGGAAAACAGATAACTATTCTAGCATGTTATAGAGAATTGATCACTAAATCAACAATAAAAAAGTCACGAAGCAATCCAGTATATATTATGGAATCCCAAAAGGCTGCAGGATAAGCTATGTAGTTACTTCTAGAATTAACGGTAAAGGTGGGGAGGCTAAAAACAAGATGATTGAAAATCTGTTAAAAAGCAAATAAAACCTGTAGAACTTCTGCACAGCTGGGTGAATGCTGCTTTCTGAATTTTAACAAAAAATTAGCCATTTTTTCCTTTGGAAAGGATGAGGGTCTTTAGTTAGGGGTAAGCCTAGTGTAATTGAAGTTGGGAACACCATGTGTAAAACTGAACTAGGTAAAAATTTTACTTAATGCTGGAACTCCCACTGGCATCCAAGCTTGTCATCACTGGGCAAGTGTCTGAAAGGAATTTCTCCTAGAAACATGGCTGACCTGAAAAAAGAGTCCCAGGCATGGTGGCACACACCTGTAAGTCCAGCACTTGGAAGACAGAGGCAGGGGGATTGCCATGAGTTTAGGGCCAGCCTGGGATACATGGTGGGTATAAGGCCAGTCTGAACCTCATAGCTAGATCCTGTCTTAAAAGAAGCATACACACATGCACATACATATGAGCTAAAGATTCCTTACACGAGAGGGTCACCAGCACATCAGCCTGGCTAGACCACAGTGCAATCACTGCAGTTGACAGGTTCCATCGCTCAGGCTCAGAGCTTCATTTAAAGTTTTCATGCATAGCCCACTCTTAAATATGGATGGACACTAATGACTACTAGATTTTTTTAAAGAAAGTTTCTAGTGGTGATTTGGTGATAGATCATTTATTCTTACAGGAAGAAAAACATTCAAAAGTGAAACTAAGGGGCTGGAGGTACAGCTCAGTGGGCTAAGTGCTTGCCGCTAAGCACTAGGGCCCTGAGTTCGATCCCCGGTCCCGGAAAAAAAAAAAAAAAAAAAGTGAAACTAAGGTTAACATTAATAGTAAAAAAATATATTTTATGCATGAAACAAGAAAAGGATGATATGTACAACATTTAGAGAATAAGAAAACTCCACAGGAGTTCAAATTATAATGGCAGAAACAAAAAAGCTTAATGAAAAGATTAAGAGATAAATTTGTCAAAAAAGAACAAAAAAGACAAGAGAAAAAATAAATTCAGAATCATCCTAGGAAAGTATGCTTCCAAATAAGGGAGCTTCAGAGAGAAAATTTTAAAAACTATAGAGATAGAATCATCATAAAAAACTCTTCAGGACCAAGGGAGCATAGTTTTCAAATAAAAAGGTCTTTCTCATTTGACACCTCAGATGAAAATAATGCCACAGTGAGGCAGATGATGTTGAAATTCAGATCACTGAGGATAAAACGAAAATCTGAATATCTGGAGAAGGAAGATGAAACATTTTTGCACAAAGGAGTAAGAACATAATGAGTTCAGACTTTAAAAAGCCAACTGTGGGAGCTGAAAACTAGAGTAGCAATTTCTTTAAATTTTAGAATAAAATTGTTTCCAGGTACTATATTTTGATACCAATTCTTTGACATCATTGTGTCCTCCAATTCAGTTCGGTTCTGATCTTACTTACCTAGGTCAAGTGTTAGCCCCCACAAGTGTTTTTTATTTCTGTGATACTGGGGATCAAGCCAAGGAACGCTCTGCCCCTGAGCTCTGTACCCCCAGCCCTTATTTTTCATGTTGAGATCGTGTCTCAGTTGCCAAGGCTGGCCTCGAGTTGGTGGTCCTCCTACCCTTGGATTACAAGATGTGTGCCCCCACAGCTGGCTAGAACTCCACAAGATGTTAGTGTCCCCAAGCCACCCACTCTTCTGCTAGCTGATTTTTTTTTTTTTTTCCTTTTTTTTTTTCCGGGACCGGGGATTGAACTCAGGACCTTAGTGCTTAGCGGCAAGCACTTACCCCACTGAGCTGTACCTCCAGCCCTCTGCTAGCTGATTATAAATTTCATCCAAGTGGGTGTACTGCACTTTAAGCCCATTCCAACCTAACTGGAGTTAGCACAGGCCCTGCAGTGTAAAGGCAGAATCCTTAAGGCTGTCTCCAACTCAGATGCTAGCCACTAATTCTGGTTGTCTCCAACTCACCCACACTTCTGTCCAGTGGCTTACAAATGTAGGGCGTCCCACAGCCCCCTAAAGTGTTAATTCAGTAGGGTGACCCCCAGAACTCACTGAAAGCTCTACACTTGGATTATAGTTTTACTGTAAGAGCACAGGTCAGGAAAAGCCAAATGAGAGACACTTGGAGCAAAGTGCATGGAAGGGGAAGGGTTCGGAGATGCACAGAGACCGCACACTCTCTCCGGATGGAGTCTGGGTGTGTCATCTTCATTTTCAGCACTAATGCAAGTTATTTCAGATTGAGGACTTGTTTGTGTTCTTTGTTTTGAGGGATCTAAAAATGTGCATCCACTTGAAAAACAGATTTGGCAATTCCTCAGAATATTAAAGAATTACCATGGTGACCCAGCAGTCACACTCTCAGGTATCTAAGAGAAATGAAGAGAACGTAGGTCCACACAGACTTTAACTTGGATGTGCAGCCTTATTCACTGTGGCCCAAAATTGGGAACAGTGTAAATGTCTATAAATGAAATGTGGTATATTCTTACAGTGGGGTACTGTTCTGCAATAAAAAGTAGTAAGTTACTGGTACATAGTATAGTAAGAGTGAATCAAGCCTGCTAAGTAAAATAAGCCAGAAACATAAATCCCTTTATATGAGATGTCCAGGACAGGCAAACCTGTAAGACAAGAAGTAGTTTGGTGGTTGCCTGGAGCTGTGAGTGGGAACGGGAGGAGCTGTAAGTGGGCAGGAACAGTTACTGGGAGGGTGAAAGTGTTCCACAACTAGATTATGGTGATGTTTGGTCACTTTCCTGAGAATTACTTAACTGTGCACTTAAAATATGTGAATTTTATGTCATATAAATACCTCAACAGAATTGTTTTTAAAAAATTTTGCCCAGTCCTAGAGTAGAAACCCTTGGAGAAGCTGTATAGCAAGTATGGCAAGGACACTCAGATTTTTCTTTCGTAGGAATCAGCAGTAGTCTGTCTTGTCTCCAATGTTAGAAATTTTGCGCAGTGATCCAAGAATTCAGGTGGGGCTGTACCTTGGGACGTGGAAAAGAAAGGGAGCGATTAAGGAAAGAGGGAGAAAAAAAGTAAAGGGAGAAAATGTTAAGTAGTAGATGGAGCTCTGGAGTCAGACTGAGCTGTAATTCCAGTTCGGCTTCACCATTAACTAGATGCATAACTGAAAACCAGTTACTTAGGTTCTTTCTGTCTCTGTTTATCTGCAAAGTGGAGACAGTAACAGTACTTCAGAGGATTGGTGTGAGGATTAAATAAATCAACAAACGCCAAGTCATTAATGCATAGGAAACATTAGATTTTCCTAAAAACTTTTAACATATTCTCGTCATCACTTTTTTGGTTTCTTCCCACCTCTTTGATCTTTTAGGTTCATCTTTTACCTAGACATTCATTGTAGGCATCCCTTTTTTCTCTGTCGTCTTTCCCTAAAACAGTCTAATTTATGCTTGGGTTTCAGCTACCAACTATATGCTATTAGCTTTCAAATTTGTTTTTCTAGCCCTGAGCTCCAGATTTGTAAATTTGTGTTCCTACTCTACACCTCCGCTTCAGTGTATCAGAGCCACGTTAAATACAGCGTACCCAGAGTATAATTCAGTCACATACCCCTGATCCCTCTTGTCACCGCCCTTCTTCAGAACTTCCATCCTTGTCCAGTCCTGTCTCTGCATAGCACCTTCACTGTGGAATTGAATAAATGCACTTGAAACCAGATTTCTTTTCACTCCTCATAGCCAGTGTGGCCCCAGACCCTATCAGATTTACTTCTGTAACTCCTTTCTTCATGTTTTAATGTTTTGTGGTACTAGGAGTTGAACTTCCCACTGAGCTACATCCTCAGCCCTTTTATATTTTTTGAGACGGTCTCGCTCTGAGTTGCCCAAGCTGGGCTCAAACTTGCAGTCCTCCTGCTTCAGCCTCCAAGACTACTGGAGTCTAGTTCTTGTGCTTATATTCCTGCTTGCTTTTTCCAAAGTGCCATTACCTGTCATATATGTAGGTTAATACATTAGCCTCCTAACTACTTGCCTCTGTGTGTCCTGCCTGCTGTGTATCATTTAAAATTTGACACGTCGGTTTATGTGCTATTAATATATTAGTATTAATTATGTGGAGCAGTAATGAGGTGACCTCATTTTAACTGGAAAAGACAAGAGTACCTTCCAGCCACACTCAGATTCAACAGAACCATTCACTGCTCTTTGTGTGTTTCTTTCTACCCTCCTACTCCCCCCACTTAGCGCTCTAGTCATGTCTAATCCTGCACCTCCCCGCATAGGCTTTTGCGCTGAGCTGCATCCCAGCTCATTTTTAACTTTTGCGACGGAGTCCCATGAAGTTGCCTAAACTGGGCTTGAACTTGCAGTCGTCCTGCCTCAGCCCCCCATGGTGCTGAGATGACAGATGGGCACCGCCAACTGTGGCTCGTGATCCTGTTGGTTTCTGTAACAAGGCACACTCGCCACCATCTCGGGCCCTGCGCATCTGGACTGCTCTTTCTCTGTCTCTGCACCTCCTTCTGCTGACTAGCAGTTCTTCCGTTCTCCATTTAGATGCACGTGCTAACGAGTTCAGACCGTGTCCTGTCCATGACCTGTTCTTGTACTTCATACTCTTACAGCACTTGTCAGCTTTAACTTTACTGTTTTCTCTTGTTATTTGATAGTAAGAATGTATTGTAAGCTTTTTCAACATTTTTTCTTTTTTTAAGAGACTAAGCTTCAAGAAAACATAGAACAATGTCTAGTTTTGCTAGCACTGTGTCCCCCAACACCTACAGCAAGGCAGATGGTCAGTAATTATTTTTTCTATAAATATTTTGACATCTTCTCTTGTGTATCACATCGTCGTAGTCGTAGTGGTCTTTGATATATTTTGTCCCTGTTGACTTCGTCTGTTTCCACTGCTGTTGATTTTATTGGCTTTTATTGTATGAGTTTCGGGTGATACTGTTGTTCTCCTGTTTTTGAACTACTAGGTGCTACCCCACTTTTGCTTACATGTAACTACAACATTGATAGAAATGTTGCATGTAAATTAGTTTTTTAAGTCATAATTTTAAAAAGTCCAGGAAAGCTTGATGTTTAAGGAAACTCCAGTAGAAGCCATGTTGTATAATTGTCTACTATTATGTCAAATTTTCAAAGGTAAATTTTACTTTATAGTAGCACTTTTCTAGAGTAAGCACATAAGGGCTTCTGTAAAGGATAATAGAAAATTGAGATTTTGGGGTCTGCAGTGCTTTTACAGACTGACTGCTTTGTACTAGATGTAATCTGTTTTGAAATGACTGCTTTTACTAGATATCTTTCATTTCATGTAACAGATGGTGGTTGCATTAGAAAGGTTTTCAGTTTGTTCATTATTAGTTTGTCATTGGTTTCATGTGACTTTTCTAACAGAAAATGTATATGTATTCTATGTATAAATCTGCCTACACAGAAGGCATTTGTAAACTTAAGTGATAGTGTAATTGTTGTATTTGCAACTCCATTAAATGCCTGAATTGTATGCCTTTGCAGAAGAGAGAGTTACTCAGGCTCGTTGGGTTTTATCCCTGACAGTGATAATGAGCACAGCTGGTGGAGGATGGTGTTTCTGTGAGTCTCAGAAAATCCTTTGTCTCGCGCAGCTCTAATGCTCAAGGGACGTACTTCCCTTTCCTCACCCTGAGAGTCGACTGCTAGGCATGCTGGAGGTTGTGAAGTGTAACATGCAGTTCCATGCCTTTGTTAGCCGGGATAATAGACGCATTCAAAGCGTTAAAACAAAAAAAGAAGCTGTGGGCTAAGAAAGCGAGCAGCATTTTTGTGTGTAATGTTGTTAACTCTATATTAGCAGAGGTCATCTCAGAACAAGCATGAAGCCAGCTTGCATGAGGCGGAGCGGCAGAGTGAAGGTCAAGGAGTGGCAGAGGTCAACATGGCAACTTCTGGTAGTCAGGTAAGCCTTCTGTTACATTTTTAAATTCATGCTTTAAGTACCCAGAAAGGAGTATGGAGGAGGATGGTTCTCAAAATGATCTGTAAGTCTTAACTGTGTCCTTAAGGTGGATGTATGCAGAAGCATTTGGTGCAAAAGTGCCTTTCCCCCTTTTACTGCATACTAACGACAATGCTGTCAAATCTGTGGATATATTTTTAGAGCTCTAGGTCATACGTCTGTGTTAATCTAAAATGATTATTGTAAATTTTTTACAAAATAGTTGGGTGAAATATATGATTTGACTTAGTCATTCCTAGCATTGATTGGCTAGGTATGCTCTTTCTCTAAGCTATTCTGTACATTTTTATGTTTTTCTAATTACTATAGGGACTTCATTATAGTTCTTATTTTCTATTGTATTTCAAGTGTACATATATCTAGAAATATAAATCTTATTGAAAAAATAATTCTAATGCTCATAAAAAGATATAATCTAAACGTGTTTTAACTATTGGTGTGTTATTTTTAGCAGCCTTAGAAATTGCCACTAATTTTTTTACCAGTTTTATTATAATACAACCCAATGTGACCGAACTTTATATTGAACTATTCTGTGTTCCCAGATTGCCTACAATGAATAGTTTTATTAAGTTGGCCTTAACTTTCCTATTGTCAGCATAAAAATATTATATTTTTTGATGTTATGAAAAAATAAAATTTTATAATCAAGTACTAAAAGATAACAATAGTTATTATAGTGTGTATCATTATCTTCAAAGTAGTTACTCAGAGTACAAGACATAAACCAAAAAGATTCTTACAAAAAAAGAAACAGGTAACATAGTCAGACTTTTTATTCATAGTAATGTTACATTTCATTAAAAAAAAGAAACAGATAATAATACAAAACTTTATTTTCAACAAATTTAATATAAACTAATAGTATAAATAAAACCAAATAGCACTTTTTTTGGAGACTTACTATAATTCAGGCTGGCCTTTAACTTAGTATATAGCATATATATTAAAATATTTTTAAAGAAATGGAATTTGTAATTTGGAAAAGTATTTGAACTTCTCCGTATTTATCTCTCTTCTGTCTTGCTGCTTGTGTGTACAGTAAGCCCCCAACTTACAAACAAGTTCCATTCCAGGAAAACTTCTATTAAGTCAGATTCCTTCATAATCTGACAAAGTCAGTCTTATATAGTACCCCTGTGAATCTTATTTGCACACCTGTGAAAGTTCCCAACTCAAATGTTCATAAGTCAAGGGGTCTCTCCCTCTGTATGTATGTATATGATAATATTTCTATAATATAAAATATGATTATCATATTTATATTATATAAATATTAATATTTTATATATTATATTAAGTTATATAATATATAAAATACTATTTTGTATAATTATATAATTGCATTGTAGAATTAAATTATATTTTGTATTATATAATTATATATATGTATAGTGTTTCTCATACAAGAAAAACCATGCAATATTTGAGCTTGTATGTCTGACATTTCACTTAACATTATGTTCTCAAGTCTCATTTATTTACCTATAAATACCCAAGTTTATCTTTCTTTATGGTAGCTTAGTACTCTAGGGTGTATAAATATCAGCTCTCTTATCCATTCATCCCTTGATGGACGTATATTCTGTGTTTGCAAGATCTAGCTGTTACAGATTGTGCTCCTATAAATGCAGGTTTGCATGGATCCTGTAATATAATGATTTTAACTCTTTGGGAAGATTCCTATGAGGGGGATAACTGAGTCGAATGAAAGCTGTAGTTTTAGTTTTTAGTTTTTTGAGGACTCTGCACTGATTTCTGTAATGGTTGTACTAGTTTCATAGGCAGGAAAACCTAAATTCATAGCATATAACTTCAGGTCAGAATTAATTTCAATACTTCTTAAAAGTCTTGCATGAAACTAACGTAGTAGCATTACTTTTACCCCCACATCTTCACCAACATTTGTTATTATTAGTGTTTTGTTGATAGGTATTCTTTCTGGGGTGAGATGGTATCTCAGTGTAGGTTTGTTTTTGTTTGTTTTATTTTGTTTTTTGAGGAAGGGTCTCACTGTAGTCCAGTGTAGCCTTCAACTCAGGGAAGCCCACCTGCCTCAGCTTCCTGAATGCTAGGATTACAGGCATGTGCCGCCATGCCTAGCCTCAGTGTAGTTTTAATTTCATGTACTCAGCAATGATGAGTACTTTATCCATGTGTTTATTGGCCATTTGTACTTCATATCTGTTCATTTCTGTTGCCCATTTTTTGATTGGGTCTTTTGGTTTGGTTTGGTTTGGTTTGGTTTGGTTAAGACAGAGTCTAGTTATATAGTTCAGGCTGACCTTGACGTCTTTTTATTTGTGTGGCTAATTTCTTTTTTAATTCTTCTTGTATTCCTTTTTTTTTTTTTTTTTTTTTTTTTTTTTTTTTTTTTTTTTTTTTTTTTTTTTTTTTTTTTTTTTTTTTTTTTTTTTTTTTTTTTTTTCCGGGACCGGGGATCGAACTCAGGGCCCTAGTGCTCAGCGGCAAGCACTTAGCCCACTGAGCTGTACCTCCAGCCCATCTTCTTGTATTCTTGATGTTAGTCCTCTGTCCATAGCGTAGCTGGCAAATTTTTCTTCCCATTCTGTAGATTGTCTCTTCACTTCGTTGTTTATTTTACAGTACAGGAGCTTTTTAATTTGATGTGATCCTATCTTTTGATAGTATTTCTTGTACGATTGAGGGTTCTGTTCAGAAAGTTCTTGCCTAAGTTTGTGTATTCAAGAGTTGTACCATTTTATCTTCCAGTAATTGTCTTTCTGTTTTAGCATTTAAATCTTTGATACATTTTTATTTTAGTTTAGTACATGATAAGATATATGGCTCTAGACTCAACCCTCTGCTGTATGTGTATATCCAAATTTTCCCAGCCTCATTTATGAGAGAGGCTGTCTCTGCTCCAGTGTATGTTTGTGGCTCCTTTGTCAAAGGTCAAATAGCTGTGTGTGCCTGGGATTGTTTCTGTGTGTTCTAATCTGTTTCATTGATTTACATGAGTGGTTTTGTGCCAGCACCATGCTATTTTAGTCATTGTAGTTTATAATATAATTTCAGATCTGGAGTTATGGTGCCACCTACCCAAGGTTGCTTTTCCCATTCTGAGTCTCTTCTGATTCCATACAAATTTTAGGACTGTTTCTCTACCTCTGTGAAAAATGACAGTGGTAGCTTGATTGGGATTGCGTTAAATGTGTATATTAGATTTAGAACTATAGCCACTTTGTTTTAATTGTGTTGTTTCTGCCTAACCAGGAACTGGGGATATTTTTTCATTTTCTTACCTCCTCCTCAATTTCCTTTTTTAATCTCATGTGACTTTCATGTAGAGGTCTTTTACTTCCTTGGTTAGGTTAATACCTACATAGTTAATTTTTTATGCTATTGTGAAAGGTGCTATTTTCCTAATCTCTTAAAAATCCAATGAGTTCATTATTAGTGCTAGTTTTACAAGGGGTAGATTTCTTGAGCACAGAGTACACAATAAGCATGTGATACTTTTACAATTATCAGCCACCCAGGTCTTGCCTAGATTGCCTGCCTATACCCCTCTAATCTGTCCCTACATTGGTAATTTCTCAAAGGAGTTAAAGATACCATATTACAGTGATAAATGCCTACCTGTGTTTATAGCAACACAAGTCATGACAGCTAAGTCTTGGAAGCAGCCTATATGACCATCAACATGAATAGATAAAGAAAATATGGTATTTATACACAGTGGAGCACTACTCTGCCATAAAGAAGTCATTTGTAGGGAAATGGATGCACCTTGAGACCATGATGTTAGGTTAAGCAAATCAGGACACACAGGCGTAAATATTACATGGGTCTTTTTTTTTATATGAGAAACCCAAAATATATTTGGGGTAAAATAAAAGATGGTAGGAAGTAGGGAGACAGATCTTTGTCACATGGGAAGGAGATTGAGAGGTGGAGGGAGGGGGAGGGAGGGAAGGGGAAAGACAGAAAGAAAAAACTAAGATGTGTTATGTCCAAGTGCCAGCTCCACACAAGGAACGTAGACATTGTGTGCTACAAACATGTACTAATAAAAAATAAAGAAAACTATCACAAATATAAAAAGATTGGAAAATGGGGATAGTCATGTGGTATGTGGTTTCAGACATGACTAGTTACCCATTAGCATGAAATCCTACATGCTAGGACGATAAATCTTATAGCAAGCACATTATAAACTTCAGTGCCTTTTACAGAATTGTTGCCCAGTGAGGCCGTTCCATTTCACACGACTGAAAGCAATCTGTAAGAATGTCGGCTTGCTTAACCACTGTCGATGCGGAGTGCACTGATGTCTGATAACCCAAACTGTAAAGGAAGGACCAATAGGTTTCACATAAAAACGTGAAACCTCAGTGTACCAGAAAATCATAACAAGCTTACAAGACCAACAAAACATGTGGAAACATTTATAGTAAGCAAAAAGTTAAAATTCAGTATCTGTAGGGTACTTATGAGTCAGCTTTTTAGACTATAAAATGGACAGAAAGCTGGAATGAGAAACAGGGAAAATTAAAATGGTAAATGTGGAAAGATGATCAGCTTTACTAATAATGACATGTAAGTGTAAGTTACAGAGATGGGAGTGGGAAATCGGTTGTCAAAGATCAGTGCACTCAGCACTGGTAGTGGAACCTGTGCAGTACTCCCTCAAATGTTAAACATGAGGGACTAGCCAGGCATGTGGTGCTCGCCTGTAGTGAGTCCCCAATTTACAAATGAGTTCCACTCCAGGAAAATTATTCCTGAGCCGGGTTTGCTCACAAGCCGACAGTGAGTCTTACACCTGTGAAAGTTCACAACTCAAATGTTCCTAAGTCAGGCACTTGCTATAGTCCCAGCACTCTTGGGAGGCTGAGGAAGAAGCTTAAGCCCAGCCAAGGCAAACCTAGAGACTTACTTAGAGCCTGCCTCAAAATTCAAAAAAAAAAGGAAAGAAAATGGACTGAGCGTGTAGTTCAATGCTAAGGTTCTAGGTTGAGTCCCCAGGACTGTAAAAATAAATAGACAGATTATTAATTAATTTATAGCTGTTTATTAAATATCGCACTTTTGTTTCAGCCTTTGCTTTTCAGTGTATCCATATTCTCATCACAGTGATCCTTCTAAAATGCAAACCTGATTGTATCACTTCCTTTCTCAGTGTTTCAGTGACTGCTCCACACCCATGGAGTAGAATCCAGATTCTTTATGTTGTTTACTCTTCTAGTAGCATTTTCACTGCCCCAGTTTCTCACAGTTCACGCAACTTCCATTTTTCAGCTCCTCAGGGCTATCCAGGCCTTCTATGTGATATTCCCTTGCCTGGAAATTTCTTCTGCTTCAGTTCACTTGTATGTGTTTTACTCGTCCTTCCCCTGGGCATCTTGTCCCTGTCTCCTTGGAAGAGATACAGTATCTCAGCTGCCCGTGTCCACACTGGTCCAGTTTATTGTTTGCTTTCCTTTTAAAGTCCTTTGAGCTGCACTGTATTGCTTTTGTTCACCATTGTACACCAGACAACGGTGTAGTAACTGACAAAGGATAAGCATTAAATAAATGCTAATTAAATGTTAATAAGTATTATTAGCTGAGAAAAATAATTGTAACTTTTCAGTTAAAATATGCATATATGATCTCTCATACATTTACATATATGTAGAGTCCTTGGGTTCAAGCCCCCATCGCAGGGTAAGGAAGGTGATAGTACTGTGATTTCAGTTGTTTGTTGGCAGTATCTCTCATCAATTTACCCCTACATCAGTGGTTTGTATGACATTAATTCTGCCACATATATTTGGTTACTTTCAGTCACTGTTTTAAAATAACACTATAGCTACTCTCACATCCTAAGGTATACGAGTGATTTATACCAGTGGGTCTGTGATTTGTTATTCCAAGATTCCTTTAACCCCAGTCTCAGCTACTTAGGAAGCTGAGATAGGAGCATCACTTAAACTCATGAGTTAAGATGAGCCTGGGCGGGGCTGCGGGTTTAGCTCAGTGGCACAGTGCCTGAGTGCAATTTCTGGTACGCCCTCAAAAAAATTTAGCCTGCACAATGTAGACCACACCTCAAGAAAGAAGATTCCTTAAGCCAGTCTAAATATAATCTGTACATATAACATCTTGGGGTTTATTGATTTCTTTTATTATTTTATTATTTTCAGAGAAAATAACCACTGACACTTGTTGAAAATGAGAATCAATCTCATTAGTTTCTGGGAAGACCCATAGCATACTCCACCAAAGCACCTGTCTAGTGCATTTATCTCTACCACCACGTGGAAGTTCATTCCACCCCCTCTCACCTGGTTTTCTACCCACACCTACTCAGTTGTGCTTGTGTGCGTGTGTGTGCATGCGCGCGCGCGTGTGTGTGTGTGTGTGCGCGTGCGTGTGCATGCCAGGAATTAAGCTCAGGACCTTGTGTTTGCCAGGCAGGCACTTGCACCACTGAGCTATATCCCCAGCACTACCCATATCTACTCAAGCAGAATTATCTTTCCAGAGTGCGAACCACCCTTTGTAAAATCCTTCTTTGGTTTTTAGAATAATGGTAATCCTTTATTATGATCTGTAAACTTCATTTCTATATTTTGTCAGCTTTAGGGCACCTCCTGCTCCCACCACTTAGACCGCAGTGGTCTTTGAGTACATCAGGTTTCCTGACTTCCTCTTGCAGCCTGTGCTGGTTTTGCTCAGTCAGCCCCAATTCATGTGTGTCTGATCTTAAGTATGAGTTTCTCAGAGAAGCTTGAATAGATCACATCTCACTGTTACAGGCTGGCACAGCATATTCCTCCACCTTGGAGTTTTACATTTATTTGTGTAGTTGTTTGACTAATATCTGTTTTCCACCATTATACTTAAGAATGGTAAGAATTCTCTCTAGTTTTGTTCATGTTCATGCTCCACTGTCCTGATAAATGGTAGGTGACAGTAAATAATTGGTAATTGGGAGGAAGGACTGATATCCTTACCAGAAATAGGATTTCTCAGCCTGTGATTCATCGCCCCAGGAAGATGGGCAATGGAAAGAAAAGCTGGAAGTACATTATACAAGCCAGATCTCTGCTTGCTTGTGTAACTGTGTGGGTAATTCATTTATTGATGGATCCTTGCTTTTCTGTTTGAACTATACACCCAGATCTCTGATAATAGCTAGTAGGCTCTGATAAAATTTAAACAAAAATGGGGAAAGATGAGATTTTAGGAGAACTCATTCTGCTGCTGCTACCTTTGTAAACTTTTATTATGGACAAGTCCAAATCACATACAAAGGCAGACAGAATAATAGAATAATCCACGTGTACCACAGCCACCTTAACCTGTTTTATTTTTGAAGAAGATCCCAGCATGATTGTTTCATAGACATTTTCACTTTGTATCTCCAAAAGATAACACTCAAAATACATAAGTAGTATTATTATACCCCCAGAGTAACAGTAATCCCCTGATAGAATCAGATATCCAGGCAGTATTTAACTTGCAGTTGTTTCATAAATGTCTTTTTCATAGTTTGATTCAGGACTTAGATAAAGTTCATGAACTTAAATCCATCAATATATCTCTAAAATTTCTTCAGATCTGTAGGTTACCTCTTTATCTCTTTTTTTTGTTTTATTTTGGGTTTGCTGGGGTTGGTACTGGGAATCAAACCGAGGACCTTGTGCTTGCCAGGCAGGTGCTTACACCACTGAGCTGTATCCCCGGTCCTCTTTATCCCTTTTTAAAGAACCACAGTTTTACTTACAGAGCTTTCGACACTCTGGATTTTGCTGGTAACATCCCCGTGGTATAATTTAACATCTTCTTTTATAGTCTCTATTTCCTGTAAATTGAACAGTTCCTCAAGCAATAATAAAACTGTTTGAATTAGAGTTAAATAAATTCTCAGATATAAACTCCTTAGAAGTGGTGTTACCTTTGAAACTTTCTAATACAGAGAAAGGTTTCATATCATGTAAGTGTATGTATTGTCTCAAGGGTTATTATACACTTCTGAACCACAGAACACAACTGAACCATTAATTATCACTGTTATTCTTGGCTCTGCGATTGTTTCATGTGTAATTTTTGTCCTATACTCCTGGCTACTATGCTCCTTCAATGCGTACTTTGGGTGTCTCTCTGGCCTCAAAGGTGTTTACTGCAGAGGTGGACAGAGCAGCAGTTCCATCAGTGTCCGTGTCACTGTCAAGGGTATCTGACATTTCCAGTGACCTCCACAGATGCAGACAGGTTCGTGGCTCTGTGGCCTCTTCTTGGCAGTGTCTCGGTGTCACTAGGCCCTTGCGGTGACCGCAGAAACTCCTTCATTAGTGAGCCAGTACTGCACCCTCAAGACACAGCAGTACCAGCTGTGAGATCAGAGTGGCCCTGAAGAAGTCATGGGAGCTGCTGAGATGCCAGGAAGGGTGGATCGCATCTGTTTTGCAACCATGGTTGTGGTTACTGACAAGCACTTCCTAGGTCATTGTTACACCATAGGATATCCTGGGTTTTCTCAGTAGTTTTCATCCCTGCCTTTTCTGACATGTGAAGGTTAACATTGCCTGAGCCCAGCCAATATGATTCATTGGTGGCTGCTGTATTTTATTTTAAAGGTTATTGAACAGCAAGTGTTTTTTGTTTTGTTTCTGGTTTGGTTTTGGTTTTTGAGACAGGGTCTTACTATGCAGTTCAGGTTGGCCTTGAGCTCACTTTGTAGCCCAGGGTAGTCTCAAACTTGCAACAATCCTCCTTCCTCAGCCTCCGAGTGCTGGGATTACAGGCATGCGCCACCACACCCAGCATGAACAGCATATATTCTTAAGAAAAACAAATCATTGTCATTAAATTATTTTGAGAATATGATGTCTTATATAGGTATTCCTCACATAAAAGCCTACCTATTTAAATTGGAGTTTCCTTTGATCATTTCTTTGTTCTAAATATTATAATGTAGATACTATATGTAGTTTCTCATTTAGCTACCAATTCATTCAACAACCTACTCATAGGAGTAGTACTTGGTGTTAAATAAGGAGCCAAGAAGTGTCTGTGTATCCCACGCTGCTTTGTGTTGCTAGTGGGATAGTCCCGCTGGTCATCCTCAAGTTGCATTTGCGTGCCGGCCATGGCAGTGGACACTGATTCTAATAAGTACTTGAAGGGCTCCCCTCCAGCCGTATGTCTTAGCCACCTCTTTACACTCTTGCCTGGTTTTCACACCTTCTCACTAGAAAGCAATATAAAATCCATGCATCAGTGTTCAAACATCTGTTTACTAAGCATTTTAACTCTATCCAGACTGTTCTCCACCCTAGGATGTGATGAGGAGCTAAATATATGCTGCTTTTTCAGTAAGAAACTTATAAATTAGAAAACAGATGAGCAGTTTCCAAAAGTGTATTAAGTACTGTAAGAGGAGCAAATGCATAGTGCTATAGAAACACATGTGAGAAAACTAACACTGAACCTAGGTTCGGGTGAATTGGTCATGGAGAAGGTTGCAGGTTAACCTAGTCTGGCACCTAAAAGGTAACTAAGCAAAGTAGGTATAGGGACTAATCTCAGTGAACGTTGATGTGGTCTGCGAGTATCTTTCCTCACCTCAAATTGGAAAGAGTCCTTTGATCAGCAGATATCTGAGTATTTTAGAATACTTAGGAAGTACAGTCTGCCAGGCTCTTACAGTTAAGCAGGAAGGCTAAGAGAAGAAAAAGTCAAGAAGAATCCCCAGGTTTCTGTTGTAACCAGTAGGAGGATAGTGATAGCACTAGGTGAAGAGTAGGTTAGTGAAGGGAAATTATAATTGTACATAGATTTGAAAGTTTCCCGTGTAAAGAGGTTAAGTGTGAGACATCAAAACCAGGGGTGTCAGGCAGACTGTTAGATATATAGGGCTGGAGCTGAAGCAAAAGGTGGGGAATGTGGTCATGAAGGCGTGGAAGACTTTTGTACCCCCAGTGAATAATCAGCGAAAAGATGAAGATTAGACTAAAATCTCAAAGCAGTAGCATCTCTTTCCAAAAAAGAAGAAACGGTTAACAGTATCCACTGTTGTCATAAGGACTAAAAACTCTCCGTTGAGTTTCACAAAGAAGCTCATTACTAACCCTGGCAAGAACATTTCATTGATCTTTTCACCACTGTATCATACTGGACTATGTTGGCTTAAATGGAAAGTTAGAAAGGCAAAGTGAGCTATTTTAGTTAACTCTAAAAAAAGTCTAGGTGTGAACTACCCAACAGAGAAATAGCCCCTAGCTGATGGAGAGAGGGAAAGTCTGGAGGTTGTTGCAGCTTTTTAAGATGAAAGAGTAAGCGTGCTTGAATGTTGCTGGGAAGGATTCAATACAAAACAATGTTGACGACACATAAGAACAAAGAGAAATAGGGGATGGGTCCAGAGCACGTGTAAAAGGGTAGGCCTTAGAGAGGAGAAGGGGCCTGTGATCAACAGCCAAAGGCAAAGGTGGGTATGTGGGTGGGTAACTTTATTGGTTTGGTAGTAAGATATTGAGGGAATATCTGTTGGCTTCTATTTTTCTGTAAAATAGAAAGTAAAATTGCATTGTTAAGAGAAAGAGAAGAGCCTCAGTTTTCTACAAAACAAGGCCAGTCTAACATAGCTACCTTGAAGAAAAAAAGAGTGTGCTAGTACCATCAGTATGTATATGTAGCATCCCGTCAAGCCGAGTGATTTCTCGTGTGTTCAGATTCTTGGATACTGTCTAGCAGTTCATGGGAGGGTACTTTTTAAAATGCAAAAATAAAAATAAAGACAGATGATTGGATTCATCTATGTTTGCAGTTTCCACAAAGATAAGATGGAATAGCTGGTGCCTGCCTGTAATCCGAGCACTCGGGAGGCTGAGGCAGGAGGATCATTGCGAGTTCGAGGCCAGCCTATGCTACAAAGTGAGCTCAAGGCCAGCCTGAACTGCAGAGCAACTGATCCTGACTCAAAAAATAAGATGAAATAGCTGTGGGGCAAAGCTATTGAAAACTAGCAAGAGAGTCGTGGGAGTGATGGGTCACAAAACACCCAAGCTGGGCTATGTACAGAGACCCACACCCTGGATAGTCTACGTTTTTCCATGAAGCAAAGTGAAATTTGTTTGCTGTCCCTTCTCCCTGCTCTGGGAAGTGTCAAGTAACTACTGTAAACCGAGAGGTATTCCCAGCAATCTAAAGAATCGAGACCCGTGAAAGGAGTGGAGACTGGACAGGAGAGCCGCTCGGACTCTGTACTAATTGATGTTCTTAATCCGACTTTAGGTTTCCCTGTGCAGGAGTACATGGATGTTTATGCTTTTACGCAGTAGATGTTAAACACCTCTCATATTGGGATTTTTAAAAATCAACTTTATCAAGGAAAGATTAACATACAGCAAAGTACACCCATGTTAAATGTACAGTTGAATGGGTTTTGACAGCTGTGAAACACATTTTGATTTTGAGCAGTTCCAGTGGTCATACTTTTAATGATATATTTCATTATTTACCCTAACGATGATTCCTGGGAGCACCTTCACATGTTTACCTATATTTATAATCTAAATTGTGCTCTTTATAATTCACTTAATTCGTAGAGTTCGACTGCACGAATGGACCACGAAACGGCCAGTGTTTTGAGTTCTAGTAGCACACACTCTGCTCCTCGAAGGCTGACCAGTCACCTGGGAACCAAGGTAACAAGATTACCAACCCCGGTTTTAATACTGTGAAATCTTTGCTAAGGTCTTCTTCGTGTACTTTTGCTAGAGGAAAATTCTACTTCCGTCTTTCAAACAATGACATCTTTTTATACAAGGAAGCATAAAGGGAGAAATGAGAATTATACCAACTGAGTCATTAGTTCTTTTTCAGCAGCAGCAGCATCTTTTCAGGCAGTACCCTAAGCCCCAGCCAAACTGGCTTACTTCCCGAGCAGGCCCTGTGACTTTGTGCCTGTGAGGTATCCTTATTCCTCTGAATGAGGAAAAAAATAAAAATCAGGCAGCTCTTGTAATTAAGTTCAAATTCAACTCCAGATCTGCCCAACATCAACTTGTAGTTTTTAGTCTTAAGAAACTTTCAATATGCAATGATACGTTTGTGTGAAAACTGGAAATTAGAATGCCATTTCCTTTTGAAGTGATTCGTACATAATAATATTAAGGCTTTACTATGTGTTGTAAAGGCCAAAATACTGCCAAAATATGTATTATTTCATTAAATCTTAACAAATATTAAGTAAATTTCTCCATGCAACTCTCAGTAAACTAGCATTATATAGCTTTTGAGCAGTGAAGCCAAAATTTGAACCTAGGTCTGATGAAAACCTGTTTATTCACAGCTTTATAGTGCTTTCATAAGACCTCATACCTAAAATTGTGTGTGTTTGCATATTAGAGCAGCATTTCTCAGCCTCAGAACTATTGGCTAGTAATTCTCTGTTGCATTATGGGTGTTGAGCAGCATTCCTGGACACTACCCACTAGGTGCTCCTAAAACACTGTTGCCCCACAGTGACAACCAAAAATGTCTCTATAGCATAGCCAAATTCATAAGAGGGAGGGTCACCCCTGAGTGAGAACCAGTGATTTATAGTGCCACGCATTCTTTATACGATGCCATCTACTTTCATGCGATAGCTCCTAACTTTTAAATGAAGCTGGCAACAATCCAGGGTGACAGTGCTGTGTTTCTGTTTCCAACCTTCTAAGTAATTTTTTCAGAGAGTAACTCACGCTTACTAAATGCTTTTAAAAGTAGAAAATAATTACAGATTGTGGCATTGTCACTCCCTATATGCATAAGACATTTTCCTTTTTATAACAAAATATTTTCACATGCATAAGAGAAATCATATAGTTTTAACAATATTACACTGTAATGAGAATTCATGATTGCTGAGAATTAGAACTTAGTAAATTATTCGTTGCAAAAAATGTTTTCTGTTTACTGATTATATTCTGAATTAAAAGAAGTAAAACATTTTAAATTACATAAAGAATTTAGATTTTAACTTTTTTTAATTTTTAGAAGAGAAGTGTTTTTATCAAACGCATTCCTTAGCGTATGTGAGATCTCATCCCTGTGTGTAAAAGATCAGTTAATTTTTACTCTTTATACTCAGATTACCATCAACTAATGTAAATAAACAGCAGTTTATTGAAGAACCTACTTTCTCTTCTATATAAAGCCACTGCTGTGCTTGATTCACATAAGCAAATATTGATGATTACTTGGATTTTGATAGAGCACTCATTACTTTGTCCTGCATTTTTCTTGGCTTGTTTTGCTTTGAATGAGTTACAATAGATATCCCATTCATCACTTCATTAATTTTGGCTTTTGGATGCTAAAGTCATAATTTTGTTTCTAAACTCATTTGGCCCACAGGTGGAAATGGTGTATTCATTGTTGTCAATGCTTGGTACTCATGATAAGGATGATATGTCACGAACTTTGCTAGCTATGTCTAGCTCCCAGGACAGCTGTATATCCATGCGACAGTCTGGATGTCTTCCTCTCCTCATCCAGCTTTTACATGGCAATGACAAAGACTCTGTATTATTGGGAAATTCCCGGGGCAGTAAAGAGGCTCGGGCCAGGGCCAGTGCCGCCCTCCACAACATCATTCACTCACAGCCTGATGACAAGAGAGGCAGGCGTGAAATCCGAGTCCTTCATCTTTTGGAACAGATACGAGCTTACTGTGAAACCTGTTGGGAGTGGCAGGAAGCCCATGAACAAGGCATGGACCAGGACAAGAATCCAAGTATGTTCTCCATGGTGTGCATTATAGTGCATGATTCAAAGCAAATGTAACAGTTTTAGAGGAGAAAAAAAATTTTTTTAGTTAACATACTGTCTTTATGAATGGAGGAAAAAATTCATACTAGCTGTCTATGCTGCTAACATTATTTTAGAGGTAAGTCTATGTTTTCCTAGAAAACTTCACATAGGAAAAGGTGTACATTGCTGTACAACCAAAAAATAACAAATCAAAAGAAATTTTAAAAGTCCAAGATTAGTTGAGCTAGAAAGAACTTGAGCAATTAGGTTCCCCCTCTCTTTTATTGCATAGATGCTCAGAAAAGTAACTTTGCCTAAGTTTCTCCAGCTATTAGTGACCAAGCCACAATCTTTTATACTTGCATATCAGCCTATTCAGTGGACACAACGATATATTATTTGATCTTCACAAAAACCTTATGAAGTAGAAAAGGAAGGGGTTATCACCTAGAAATTGAAGCTTAGAGAAACTAAATGATTTGCCTTTGGCCATATAGCTAGTAAGTGGTAGAACCAGGGACAAAGATTGTATCTGCTAGCTTTCAGCTCAGAGCTCTTCTACTCCACCATCTTGTTCCAATCAATGGGCCCCAGTGACTGGTGGTTAAAAAAAAAAAAGCCAGCTGCTTGGTCTGAAAAGGACCTTTGGCCACCAGCCCCTCCTCCTCAGGAGCAGGGAATATAGGAAGCAGGTCCTTTGGGGACATAGAACTTCATTCCTGTAGCCAAGAACCAACATCAGTAAGTATATGAGGTAAGGCCTTCCTCTCACCCAGTAAAAACGCACATAGAATAAGGAGGTGATGCTTTTATATCAAACTGTTGATCAGGGGAGTAGGAAAAGGGGCAATGGTGAGAACATGGCGTGTGACCCTATACCAGTTTTTTCTAAGCTAAAGTATAAAATTATTTAAATTTCAGGAATAAGAAAAAAGCAGAGATGATCCTTTATATGTTTGTTCTAGGGATGAGAACTAATAAGGGACTCTATTGAGATCTTTATTGGCAATAGAAAGAACATTGCCTTTCTAGATTTTCTTTGGTTGTGCACATCTATGAAAGGACTCAGATTATTGCTTCTAAAATGTACTTTTTAAAAACTGTTATATCAAATAATGAGTTTTGAAACTTTGCACATAGTACTAAATGTATAGATATGTTTTCTTGGACATCTTTTTCTTTCAACTTTTTGCTATTAGTTAACTATCTCTACTAGGTATCACATTTGTACAAGGCTAGGTGCTTTTAACTTTTAATGCTCATGACAGTGGTTTAAATTGAAGTTACGGACAAAGCTAAACAGTTTTATACCAGATGTTTTTATTCTTTTATATAGCCAACATAATTTTAAATGTTTAGATGTGCAAGTTAATAACATGAACCTACAAGGAATTTGAACATGGTCAGTCAAGGGCAGATGAGTGATAAACATACTTATGAAACTAAGAAAAGCCCTTTGCTACTCAATTTTCTATTCCATGTTTAGTATTTATTTATCCATCCATTCAGCAAATACTTGTTGATGCACTAATCTGCTAGACATTAGGTTTATATTATGGACCCCTATATATTTTAAAGGATAATAACCATCATTGCATTTCAAGTAAAAAGACATAGTTTATGTCAATTTTATGTTTCAGTGCCAGCTCCTGTCGAACATCAGATCTGTCCTGCTGTGTGTGTTCTGATGAAACTGTCATTTGATGAAGAGCATAGACATGCAATGAATGAACTTGGTAAGACAAAATGTTTCTTAACATAAATCTTTGTAATGCAGTAAGTGAAGATGTTTAATCTTTTTTTTTTTTTTTTTTGCCGGTTAAGATGTTTAATGATTGATAAATTAGTATATAAAGCCAATAACATCTATTACCAGCTGCTTCCTCCTTGTAGCAGAAAACATATCCTGGTTTCCATGGGAAAAAGCATCCTGAATCATGAAATTGCTACTTTTTTATAAACTAACTTGGATTTTCAAAGTCTTACCTGAAGACTGAAAAAATTACCAAGTGAACCACTCCTTGTCCCTCTTGCCAAGGTAGATGCTATGTGACAGTTGATAGGATAATTTGAATTACTTTGAAATACAGAGTTACTTTACCGCTTTTGAAATCTGTCAATCACTTTTGCTGATCATCAGGAAGAATTATTACTAAGTTTTTCTCTTACCTTCGTGCATATCAGTATTTTACTGGATTTTCATCATAAGCAGTGGTATGGTATCTTGAAACTGGTTAATACAGAAAAACATACACTAATTTAAATTGGAAACATTTAATCTGCATTTATATGCATCTCACTTTTCCTGTAATGGTTTTTTTATTTCTCGGTTCATTTTGCACATGTGGTATTATAAATTGCACCATGCTGAGCCACTTCATGTGAACTGCATTCTCTAGTTGTACCACAAGCAGGAACCGCACAGAGTTTCCATCTTAGTGTAGCCATGCCCCGCTTTTGGTGCTGTTTATGTTACATTGCATTCCAGCCCCCACTTTGTGTTCCTACCACCCTGGTCGTCATTCATCAATTATCTTAAAAGTGATAGAATCATGAGACTGTGAAACACAGGCAACCTGCGTAGCCAAAGTGAGCGTTTTCTTTTCAGAGTCATCACTTTGGGAGGCTCTGTGCTTTGAGATTTCAGGTCTGCACTCCAGCATGCTTTCCTTCTCATAGGCCCACCTAAATCTCTCCTCCCGAGCATCCTAGGGAAGCTCAGTTAATCTTATATGAGTTCTCCCCTCAATATAATCTCAGCATTTGTGGAACAAACAGTGCAATGCTAGTAATGACAAGAATTAATCCAATTTTGAGACGAGTTTTTTCTGTAAATGTTCCTCTGTAGACTAGGACTGACACATTAACCTGAATTCTAAAATAAAACCCAGACTCAGTATTTGTTCCTCTTCCTTCTTCAGGTAGGAAGGCTACCCGGGGCATTTCATCACGGGAGCTAGGGCAGGGGCTTCCAGGTGAGGAGCAGGATGGGGCCTCTGGGGGTGTGATTGCTGGGACGGAGCCACAGGAGTTGCCTTCTTCTCACTCGCAGCCTCCAGAGTGGCCCTAGGATAAAAAGAAGATGAAGGTTTGTGGATTAGTGGAACATAGTGTAACACAGGTGTCTGGCAGTAAGGGAGTGAAAAAGAAGTAAGTCTCAGCTGGATAAATGGGATTCTTAACCCCAGTCAACTGAGACAATTTCCCGGTCATCCGAGTTTTAGATGACAGTGTCAGTGATGCATATGTGTTAATTCCAAAGCCTGTCCCAGAAACTGTCTGGCACTAAAATTTTCTAATGATTAAGATTTGGTCTTGGCTTCCAAGGAACTTACAATTTATTAATGTAAGTATGTTGCATAATTTCTAGATCACAGTGGTCACTAGAGGCATTTCTCAAACCATATAGACTCTCTGGCCCTGAAGCAATCAGAATCCAGAGGAGTGGCCTAGAAATCATATTTAGTGAGCAACCTGAGTGATTCTTATGATCAAGAAATTGGAATACTGTTCTATAGAATGCTGATGTTTTGCCTCTGATACTTATTTTTAAAGAAGGTATTTTATTCTAATGGTAGCTATCTAAATCAAATAAAACAAAAATAATACACTTTTTTAAATTAAATGTCCTCTCTGTTATCTTTTTTAAATTAAGTATGAAGACTCTGTTTAATGCTAGTGAGCCCATTAGTCCCCCACCTCCTTAGAACAGTCTAGGCCACATTTCCAACAAGGACACCAGGAAGAGTGTAGAAAGATGTGCTTGTCGTCTTCACATTACCTTGAAATGTCCTGGTTTTTCTTGGGGAACCCACTGTTTTAATTCAGACACTAATTTGCTGCACATTTTAGTGACTACATTTAGTTTTAACATACAAATTACACTCTTTGCCTTAGAATTCACTGAAATCTTTATATTCACCGGAAATCTTACAGGCTTTCTTCTGATACTCCAAAATTTTTTGACTGTTCTTTTTTCCATTAGCATGTCCTTCATGGTTTTGTTGACATCCACCATATTCTCTACTCTGTTTTCAGAGTTGAGTCCTAAAATGTTTAGTCTTTCCACATGAGAGCACTCAGCTCTTTGACAATTAAATGCTGTCTTGAAGATGCATCTTATTGTCCTTAAGAAAGCATTCCAGATAGTTTGTTACACCAGGCAGAATTTTATGCAGAAACAAAGTATAATTTGATAACTGCTTCATCATACTCAGCAGCAGGACTCTCGTTAGTACTGAGTCACAGCCTTCAGGTGTGCAGTAACGCCCATGTGAATGCCACAGGTCAAAGTTTTCAGTAGTGTTACTGGCTCCTCCTCCCTCCCTCCC